>JAJMFI010000020.1:0-72824 GCA_030574595.1 Ruyongia chambardii
TTGTTGTCTGTGTTGAATTTAGATAACCTAACTACCAACTTCAAATTGACAATTAGTTATTTATTACTATTAGACTCTAAAAATGATTCTTCGCTATTACAAATTATACAAGATTACCATGGAATGCATGTGTTTTACAAATGTCTATTTGAAGCATTCCAAGAGATGAAGAATAATTCGAATTCAGAAGAATTCTTTCAGCAAGGGAACAACCAAGAAAACAGTACTTCTGGTGATTCTACCATTGATACAATAACAAATGAAGATGCTGAGAATGATCAAGAGTTGAGAAAGGCTTGCACTTTTCAATTAGATTTGATGTTTCAAATATGTAAATACCTCTCTTTATCAACTGAAGAATTGCAGTTAATCGACCCGTTCTTTATTGATTACATTTTTGAGTCTCTGACGATTACTCCTGCTGATGAAGATTTGTTTAATGCCGCTAAATTCAGACTAATACTAGCTATCAATGAACAATTTATGATTGCTTCAAGAGAAGGTAATATTGAAAATAAGGTATATCAGACAATTAAGACGCATACAACCTTTAGAAATTTTAGCGAATGTTTATTAGTCTATTTTAATAGAGAGAATGACCGTTGTATACAGATTATGATCTCAAAGGTTTTATACCTCATCCTGACTAACTCCCATACAGCTGATTTATTCTATCATAATGATTTAAATGTTCTTGTCGATGTTCTTATAAGGGAGTTAACTGACTTATCGGAAGATGAAGATGCCATTAGAAATACTTTTTTAAGAGTTTTATATCCTTTGTTAAACTGTCACCAATTTAATGAATCCCATTATAAAAAAGAGAGTTTATTGGCTTTATTAGAATACTTTGCTGGCCAAGGTAAATCGAAATTTTGGAATCAAACAGAAACAACGAAAAGACTTGCATTACGTTGTCTCTCTATTGGTTGGTTGAAGAGAAAACAAGATATCATTGATACAAGATCAGCTGATGACTTAACAATAGTTGAAGATCCTTCAACTGCATCCGTCTCTCCAGTTACTCCTGTCACTCCAACATTGGAAACAACACCACCATCTCCACATGGAAGCATAGCTTCTAACATGTCTACTACTTCTTTGAATTCAATGTCTAAAAAATTACCTCCTCCTCCTGTTCCACTACCACGAAAGATATTCAGAAATAGAAGTGCTGACTCTGTATTTATGTATAATCAATCAAGATTAGCGTGATCAGAACGCTCATATTCATTCATCGTTTATGGTATTGATTTATTCACATTGTTTTGATTTTTGTTATTCTCTTAATACATGCATATCGTTCTTTTTGGATTCTTCAGTTCTTATGCATTATACCATCCCAAAAAGTTCAATCAATTTAAGGTTGATATTATCTCAATACGGAAGGCATTTTGAGTTGTATATCATATTTCATGTTGTGTCACCCAAGATGAGATGTCATGATGTTATATTTATTGGTTTTGCATTTACATAGTTAGTATATGTTAACATATACTTCATTCTTATATAACGTTTAGCAATAATTATTTATTTCTTAATTCAAATCGATGGAAATTCGTAATTTTTAATATAATTAGTTCAATATTACGAATAATAAATGTTTATTTATTGGTCATTACATGCTTAGCTCGCAAATTTAAATATCTTATTCTTCTAACTCAATATCATCATCATCCAAGTATGTAACCAGTCCAGCACTCTTGTATTCATCCATTACGGATTGAACCACATTTCTTGAATCTCTAAACTCATCAATGCCATCAACAAATAATTTACCATCTCTATACCCACCTATAAAGGCTGATCTTTTCATAATTTTATCATATTGTTTGCAAGTCTTGTTTAACAAGTTTATTATTGCAGTTGAGTTCGATAGCATTAATCCACTTACATAATCAGAATTAGAAGTCTTGTAATGTTGAGATTTTTTACCGTATGCAATATGAATGCTTGAAGAGCTCCATGGAACGAATTTGGCTCTTTCTTGAGCTTTAATAATAGCTTTCTGGATGTCATTTGAGTCATAACTCCCTTGAATATTATCAAATATAGAAATATATTGATTATAAGGTTCTTCATTTGACTCGTTATTCTCAACATCAATCATTTTTATCTTTTTATCTAATAATTCTAGAACAATATCGGTTGATGAGCTCTTTCTAATTTGTTTACCATCGGATATAAAATCTGATGTGAAAGGTGTGTAACTCGGTATTATAAAATGTAGATCAGGTGTTGGTACTAATGTAGATATGATACTTGTCATTGAGTTATACATAAATCCTGGATATCTTAAAGTATTTGTAGTTGCTGACATTATTGTTGCAATTAATTCGTTGGTTTGTGAAAGTGTGGGGCTATGAGTTTGAAATGCTCTTAAAGAATTATTATGCAATGCGCTGTTTTCAATAACTATATTAGCATCCGAATTTTCAATCAACCTTTTCAATGTCAATACTGTATTATACGGTTGAACCACAACATCTGAGGACTGAACACTTGCAGGGAAAATTGAATATGTTGTTGTTAGCTTCTTACTATATCTATCAGATAGTAATTCTAGAGTGTATGAACCAAGACCAGAGCCAGTCCCACCAGCAACCGAATGGAACAGTTGAAACGATTCCAAGCTATCACATGAATCCAGCTCCCTATCGATCATTTCCAAGAATAATTCACTATTATTATCACCATAATCATAGCCTTTCGACCAAATATTACCAGCTCCAAGACCAGTATTAGAGACATGAATGTTTCTATCGTTAAACAAATGATTTGTTCTTGATCTTATATCTGAGATCACACCAGGCTCTAGGTCAACTAGTATAGCTCTTGGTGTATATCTCTTATCATCACTGCTTTTAAAGAATATATTTGTTTCATCCTCTCTTGGTTCAGTAACAGTAGTCTGTCCTTCTGCATCTATACCATGTTCTTTACATAGTTGATTCCAGAAGCTCTGCCCTATCTGATTACCACATTGACCCATCTGAAGAGTCACTATTTCACCCGGCATATCAAGAGTCTTTTCTTTATTATTATATTTAATTCAACAATGTTTGATGTTGTAATTAATATTGTGTTATTATTGTTTACATATTCAAACGCGTTTAATTTTTTGAGAAACTCAGAGCAGGGCTGCAAACAAATTTAAAATTTCTATCACGTGACTCATTTTATTTTGATGCTCAATTTTTTTGAATAGCTATATAGTGGAGCCATGACCAATTATCGTATACTATAGGCAACATTTGACTAGTAAAAAGGTAAGATGATCTATATGAAACAATTGATCAGGTCTTCATTCATTCAAGGTACCCTAATTAATAAATTGGGTTCATTTTCAAAAATATCACCTCTTAAAAATGCATTCATCTACCGACCACTAAGAACATCTATTTTGCTCAGCAAGAACAACACGGTCATAAGATTATTCTCCTCAAATATAATAACTTCCAAACACAGCTTTAAAGAAAGATTCAATGAGCAGAAGGTTGTTGCCAAGTCAAAACAATTAAAGAACAAAATTACTCAGCCAATTAAGAATCTAATACCTGAAGTGCATGAGAATATTTATACTATACCCAACATTCTTACATTCACAAGGCTAGTATGTGCTCCTATAATAGGCTACCTGATTGTTAAACAGCAAATCATATACGCTCTATGTCTCTTCACTTACTCTTGTATAACGGATTTTGTTGACGGTTACATTGCAAGAACATATAACATGCATTCTGTTGTGGGCTCAATTATTGACCCAATGGCTGACAAATTTTTAATGGTTATTTCAACTGCCTGTTTAGCTCAAGCTGGACAAATACCTTTGATTCTAGCCTTTATAATATTGGGGAGGGATGTATTATTAGGAATTTCTGCCTTTTACTTCAGATATATTTCATTACCACCCCCAAAAACATTTGTTAGATTTTTTGACTTTAGTATTCCATCTGCTGAAGTTCATCCAACTACAATTTCGAAATATAATACAGCTTTCCAAATGTTATACATTGGCACTGCTGTTTTAACTCCTGTTTTGACCACAGTTTTAGATGCCACTTCGGTTGAATTGTTATATACTTTTTTCACAGGATTTGGATATTTTGTTGGTACAACTACAATCTTGAGTGGTCTATCATATGTCTTTTCAAAGAATGCTGTCAAAATATTGACAAAGAAACAAGTATCATAATACATTATTGCAAGGCATCTCGTATATATATATATTAGCCACATCTGCTATTATTAGAGCCAACTAATATAAATCTAACTTTGCATAATGATTTATGATCACAATGCAAATATTGCGAAAATTGTAGAATATACAAGATAACTATTACAGTGTATTACTGTATTACTTTTCTTTGATCCTTTGAGATATTGAATTGTTTCTCAATAATTAACTGGAATCAACATTGTATTATAAAATTTATTTATCTACTGAATGTAATATCATCAATACGTAAAATGGATTTAACAGTTTCAGCTGCTAATGTGATGGCACTAGTACTAACTAGGACTGGTTGTAAAACATGTTCTTCATAAGTATTTGTGGCACCTGAGCGACGAGCAGAGATACCAGCATAACGTTCGCCATTCTCATGTCTGTTACGTAAGTCGGTAACAACATTAATACTATTTAAACCAGCATTTTCAGCTAAAGTTGTTGGAATAATCTCCAACGCAGAAGCAAATTCGTTCCAGATGAAGGATTCGGTACCACTTAAAGCACGAGATTCCTTCATCAAAGTTCTTGAAACTTCAATTTCTGGAGCACCACCACCAGCAATCAAAGCCCTTTCTTTAACTAAGCAACGAATAACACATAATGCATCATGTAATGAACGTTCAGTTTCATCTAATATCAAATTATTGGCACCACGACATACAATGGAAACTGTTGGCTTTGTGACATTTTTTACACCAGTGATTTGTACAATCTTGGATCCTGATGATTCAATTTCTTCTATTAAATCTGCAGAGCCCAGTCTATCTTCAGTGAACAGATCAATATCAGAAATTGGTTTACAACCAACACTTTTACTCAAAAACTCAATTTCTTCACGTTCAATATCTTTGATAACCATGATGCCTAGTTTTGATAAGAAGTGTAAGGATAAATCGTTGACGGCATCTCTTAGAATGGATTTTTGAATCAATAAAACGTTACATTTGGCTTTTTTGATTTTCTTGCAGATATTCAATAGATATGCCCTTTCTTCTTTTAGAATTTTGTCCATCTGTCTGTAATCATTAACAACTATATTATTTTCCATGTCTGGTTTTGGAGGAGAGATTTGGAATTGAATTAAAGCAATTTTGGCCTTTTCTAATCTTGTTGGGCCACCAGCAGTTTTAACGACGTTTTGAGTTAGTACCACACCATTAACTAAATTTGTATCATCAATGGTACCACCAACTTTCTTTATTAATCTAATATCACTTAAATTAACATTTGTAGAATCTTCTGAAGTGATTTTTAAAACAGAATCGACAGCTAGTGGGGCTAGCAAATGATTATGTTGACCAACAATTTTACTGCTCAATGAAGTAGAAGCAGCACGAATCAAAGCTTCATGATCAGCTAACGAGATCTTGGTAGACATATCCAATAAGATTTCAACTGCTCTTTTAGCCGCTCTTTGGAATGATTCAGCTATTAGTGTTGGATGAATACCTTTATTCAATAACTTTTCTGATGCTGCTAATAAAGCACCAGTTAAAATCACTACGGATGTAGTACCATCTCCAGCTTCAACATCCTGAGCAGCTGAAACATCAACAAGCATCTTAGCAGCAGGATGTAATACAGCCATATGTTTAAGAATGGTATGACCATCATTAGAAATGATAATTTCACCTTTACCTGTTTTAATCATCTTATCCATACCTTTTGGGCCTAAAGAAGTTCTAATAGCATCAGCGACGGCTCTAGCAGCTAAAATATTAGACTTTCTAACCTCTTGAGGTTTTTCTCTGTTATTAAAAGTTGCATTAGATGGAGCAGGTGCTACTTTAGACATTGTGATTATGTACTTTTAATGGCTAGAGTAATCAACTATTGTCAAAATTAATTGATAAGTCAATGTTAACAGTATTTGCCCTTCCAGTATATTCTAGTAAAATGTATTTTGATCTCTTCAACTTTTTTTTCTTCGACGCGTCAAGAGCGGGTAATGTATTTTATTGTGTCTTGTGGCTGGTGAAAGATTTGCATATAGCCCATATAAATTTTATTAATCCAAACTACAATTCTTGCAATACTTCTGGTATCTTACTTTCTCCTATAATGAGCAAGGCCGTTGTATTTAATGAGTTGCATACTTCTAGAGAAGACATTATCAACTGTTCCTTCTCTTCATGGTACCCCAAATACAAAGCACATGTTCCAAGATCTAAAATCATAAAACCATTGCCACAACCTTTCATAGACTATCTTTCGAGCGATGGTATTGAGCTACCTAGAGATGATTATAATCAAATACATATAGGAGATGGTAATGATGAATATAGTGACTGGTCAGAAGAAGAAAAGAACTCATATGGTAGTGATAGTGAAGAAGATGAGGCTAAACCAAATGATCAAAAATTTACTAATAAAAAAAATCCATTTGAAGAGTTCAAAGATGTTCATGAACAAATCAAATCATATATTATGCATAACGGTTCAGTAACTCCAAAGCTTAACTGGTCAGCTCCAAGAGATGCTACATGGATTATGCCAACAAATACAATGAGATGTCAAAACGTTTCAGACGTATATCTACTATTGAACGCATCCAACTATATTATGCATGATATTTCAAATGCATTTGATGACGTTACAGATGAAGAGGATATTGATGGCAAGACCACGGATATTGAATATGAACTGATATTAAGAAAATGGTTCAACATCAATCCGGCTTTGGAATTTAGATGTTTTGTGAAGAATAAAAGAATTGTTGGTATTACACAAAGAGATTTGAATTTTTATGATTATCTAGGCTCACTTACAGATACTTTTAAAGATATAATTGATGAATTCTTTGAAGAAATACTACAAAATACGTTTCCTAATGATTGTTATGTATTTGATGTCTATCTTCCCAGACCATTTGATAAAGTTTACCTTATCGATATTAATCCATTTTCACGTATGACTGATGCTCAACTATATACATGGCATGAGCTTTCTGAGCTTCAACTAAAAGATAATGAAGACTATGAATTGAGATTGATGACTGAAATTAATAAAGGGAGATTTGCTACAAAAGAGCATTCTGAGAATCAAGTTCCAAAGGATGTGGTTGATGCTAGCCTTGATTCAAACGCTATGGCTGAATTAGTTAAGCAATGGAAAGAACTAGAAATGGCAGGAGAATCAGATGATATTAAAACGAAAGAAAGTTAAGCAATTACATAGAACATTCACGTATTCTTATTATTACATACATATATTATTTTGATTTTTTTTGTAGTAAACACACATTATTATAAGAATAAAGAGCACTTTACTGAGCAACAATATATCAAATCAAACAAAAGATCCTTAATTATCAGATTTTGGGGGGTTCTCTGGTGACTTAGGTGGATACACATGTGATCTATCTTGTTGATTTGGACTATAGCTTGGACTTTGAGGACTATAAGCGTTAGGAGATGTAGGAGAGTATTGTGGACTTGTTGGACTATAGCTTGGACTTTGTGGGCTATACGCGTTAGGTGAGGTTGGGGAATAACTAGGAGATGTTGGAGAGTAACTTGGAGATGTTGGACTATATGAATTTGGTGAGGTAGGACTATATTGTGGACTGGTTGGACTATAGCTTGGTGAAGTTGGTGAATAACTAGGAGAAGTAGGACTATAGTTTGGTGAGGTTGGTGAGTAACTTGGGGATGTTGGACTATAGCTTGGACTTGTAGGACTGTATGAGTTTGGAGAAGTTGGAGAATAACTTGGAGAGGTAGGTGAGTAACTTGGAGAGGTAGGTGAGTAGCTTGGAGAGGTAGGTGAGTAGCTTGGAGAGGTAGGTGAATAGCTTGGAGATGTTGGACTGTATGAGTTTGGAGATGTTGGTGAATAACTTGGAGATGTTGGACTGTATGAACCTGGGGAGTTTGGTGAAAAGCCTGGACTAGTAGCAGAATATGAAGGTGAAACTGGAGAGTATCCCATTCCATTAGTATTAAATGCAGGACTAGAAATTGAGCCGTAACTATTTGGAGATGTTGCTCCATAGGCATATGGAGATGTGGCATTGGCATTTGGTGAGGTAGCAGCACCAAAACCACCAAAATCATTACCGTACTCAGTAAAACCACCAGTATTAATATTATCATGAGAATTGTGTTCAATCATTGGTGAGAATGCAACATCAGATTCCTCTATATGAGCTCTGTACTCAGTAGCATTACCATCATAAGAAGTTCCGTTACCATCATTCATTTCTCCTTCTAGTTCAATTACATTGGCATTGGTTGGTAAGTGTTTTAATGCTTCATCGTCTACCATGACATCAAAAGCACCAGTACCTATTGGCGCTAATTGACCTAAAATGACATTTTCAGAGACACCACGACAATCATCCAATTCAGCAGCAGCACCGGCTTCAAATAAAATTTCAACAGTCTCTTCGAAAGAGCATCTCATTAAAGCACCCGTATCATTTCTATTAATACCGTGACGTGTAACAGCCATTAAATGGCCACGAGAGGTCATCACATCAACTAATAAAGCCATATGACGGTAGTTAACATAAGAACCGTCAGAGGCGATAACATTGTAAACTTCCTTATATAAAGAAGCACGACCAGCTTCAATACCTAAAACAGTCAAAATATCAATAAAAGAATTGGTATATATACGGGTAGAGTCAACACCAGGAACACACATAACTTCTGCTAAGTTAACACCATCTGTCTCTAACACCCACTCAGGAACCTTGGTATAATTACCTGTTTCATCTGGAACCTTGCGATCATATTTCATCATAACAACACGACTAATATCTTGAACACCACGTAATGAAATAGCTTCTAGCATATTACTTTCGATTCGCTTCAACATTTGATCTTCCTCAGCTTCAGATTCTTCATCAAGTGTCTTTGGATCACGAACAACACGACAACGGATAACTAACTTTTCGGCGTTGTCTTCAGACCAAATAACAAACAAATCATCTTTGAAAGTTTCTTTAATCTTTTCACCAACTTCAGCCATTGTTAGATCTTTATCGTTCATTTGTGTACGATCCAATTCAATACGCAACAGCCATGGAGACTGATACTCAATTGATTTTTCAATTTCTTCGTCTGGAATTTCAAAATGCAATTCAACCATTTCAAGATCGTCAGCAATAACAGTCGAACGTGGGTCTGGATCATAATAGATTTCTGTGGCAACTGTAACACTTTTCAAGGTTGTATGTTCAATAGCAGATCTAACTTCCTTGGCTCTTTCTTGATCAATGGCATATTCAGGTTCTAGATAAACAGTTAAGTTAGGCGTTTTCATATTCTTAGCAACGTTTAAGATTTCTTTTAGACGAGGAACACCTGAAGTGACCTTTTTAGAAGCAACACCAGCAAAATGGAAAGTATTTAAAGTCATCTGAGTAGCTGGTTCACCGATAGATTGAGCAGCCAACACACCAACCATTTCACCAGGGTGAACAACAGCTCTTTGAAATTGAGCTTCAATTTCACCTATACACCAATCAAAGGCTATTTTATTTAGCTTATATTCTTCAATAATACGACGAACAGCTAACCGTGAACGAACTAGACATTGAAATAGACATGTAGCATTTTCTTGAGCTTCTAATAACAGTTTAGAATCACCACGTAAAACTAAAAACTTTGTACAGAGTTCATTGACACTATTGATAATATCAGGAATAGTTAAGTCACTTGCTTTAGACGTATCAATATGGAAAATTTGTTGGGAATTTTGAATAATTCTTCGAACATTAACTGGTAGTGGCCAGTTGTGTTCACCATCAACGAATACCTTTCTCAACATTGTACGATCTTCGAGTAATTGTTGATATTCGTTATCCAATAACTTTTGTAATTCTAAATCTCCCACAATTTCATTACCAGATTCAATTGATGATTGTTTTAGGGAAGTTTTTGGATTTGTAAGATCAATTCTGTAGCGTTTCTCAAATGCTGCATCTTCGCCTGGAATAGAATCTATACTTTGCTTTTCAACATGACCAGCATCTAAACCATCTTCACCGTAAATGAATTGAATAATATTACCTAAGGAGTTTCTTGTAGTACCATCATAGTGAACCATAATATCTTCCAAAGCCTTGACTAAACGACGTTGTATATAACCAGTTTCAGCTGTTTTGACAGCAGTATCGATTAAACCTTCACGACCACCCATAGCATGGAAATAAAATTCCTGTGGTGTCAACCCTCTTAGATATGAATTTTCAACGAAACCCTTTGATTCTGGAGAATAATCATCTTTCGAGAAATGTGGTAATGTACGATCAGCAAAACCAAAGGCAATACGTTTACCTTCCACAGATTGTTGACCTACACAAGCAGACATTTGAGCGATGTTGATAAATGAACCTTTAGAACCAGCACTGACCATCTGTTTAACATTATTCAAATTCTTCAAGTTGACTTCAGCAGAGCGACCAGCTTTATCTCTGGCTTCATTCAGATATCTGATGACATTATCTTCAAAAGATTCTCTAAGGGTCATACCATGTTTAGCGGTTAACTTATTTTGCTGAACTTCTAATGTGACTTCAGCGACCTTAATCTTAGCAGTTGAAATCGCTTCAGTAATTTCTTTCATGGTAGCAGCATCAGCGATGGTGTCACCAATACCGATAGAAAATCCATTATGTAGTAGCCAGAAATTGACAACTTTCTGTATATTTCCGAATAGTGAGGCACATGCTTTTGGGCCTTTTTCTCTCATAACGGTATGGATTAAACCACCATTCGTAGCACCAACAGTCTTTTTATCGACAACACCAAACATGATCTTACCATCAACAACTAACATACCATTATCCTTAGGACTCAACATAGTTGTACCTTCATCAAATCTTTGCAAATGAATACCTTTTGGAATTGCCATAGACAACATTTGTTTACCGGTCCATAAAGGTCTTGGCTTTATTATAGTTGGAGTCGGAATAACACCATCCCAACCTGGAATCCAGTATAAAATATTCATCATTTGATCATAATCAATGAAAATATCACGTAAAGTCATTTTTCTGGCACCACAAAGGGTGTCCTGTACGATACCCATACAAGGTTTATTTGACTGCGGGGAAACAATTTGTAATGGAACAGCACAAATGTTCATTAATTCAGCACGGGTTTCTTCTGATTGTGGGACGTGTAAATTCATTTCATCACCGTCAAAATCTGCGTTATAAGGAGATGTTACAGATAAATTTAATCTGAATGTGGAGTAAGGCATCACCTTGACTCTATGTGCCATCATGGACATTTTATGCAGAGAAGGTTGACGGTTGAATAAAACAGGGTCATTATCCATTAAATGACGTTCGACTTTCCAACCATACTGTAGAATGATATCACCAGCACGCTTATTGTATCTTAGATCAATACGATCACCTGTATCACGTATAACGTATTTAGCACCAGGATGCTCATTTGGACCATTACGTACCAACTCTGTCAATCTTTGAATATTGTATGGAGTAACTGTTTCTGGATAAGTTAAAGTACGGGCAATACTCTTTGGAACACCAACCTGATCTAATTCTAGATTTGGGTCACCTGAAATAACAGTACGTGCTGAGAAATCAACACGCTTACCCATAAGGTTACCTCTAATACGACCTTCCTTACCTTTTAGACGAGCACGAATAGATTTAATAGGACGACCAGATTTTTGCAAAGCTTGAGGTTGACCAGCGATATCGTTATCCATATATGTTGCAACATGGAATTGTAGTAATGATTCAAATTCATTAATAACATGTTGCGGTGAGCCATCCATCTCCAATTTCTGCACGTTTATATTAGCCTTCATGATATCTGATAACTTGTATGTTAAATCATCTTCACCTCTAGCAGTATCATTAAATGAAATGGATGGTCTTACTGGAGGTGGTGGGACTGGTAAAACTGAAATAATTAGCCATTCTGGACGGGCATAATCATTGCTAAACCCTAATTTGACACAATCTTCTGCTGTTATATGTTTAAAGACATTTTGAATTTCTCCTGGAGTCAATAGACGTTTCTCAGGTTGTTCATTTTCTTCATCTTTACCTCTTTTCCATGAACCCCAAAGTTTTAAACCATCACGACGAACAGTTGGTTGAATGTTACCACAACCTCCTCTCGAATGAACTTCCCCATGTTCATCTGGTGGATAATTTGGATCACATAACATTTTCGTCTTTGATAATTGCCACACAGCATTGAATCTCTTCTTTGGGTCTTTAATCCTAGTGGCTTGCTTGAAGAGATCATTTGACTCATCTAATAATATTTTACCGCAATGCATACAAACACATTCACAAACCTTCTTGATTTTTGTGATGAATCCAATATGAAAAACTGGTTTAGCTAATTCAATGTGACCGAAGTGACCTGGACATTCATTCATACCTTCACCACAAGTTTGGCATTTAAAATTACGGTCAATAGAACCTAGTCTTGGATCATTCAAACCACCAACCCTTGGTTTGGTTTGAGTTTCATCCATGGTTTCAGGGAATTCTATCTTAGCAACTGAAATTGCACGGATCTCATCAGGTGAGAGTATACCAAATTGGACCTAAAATGTTAATTTCATGTTAGTATTTCTGTCAATATCAATCAAATCCAAAAATAAAAGTAAATAATAGAGATACAATAAAAACATACTTCCTTGATGGTACGCAGTGGCGCACTTGAATAAGGAAATTGAACCATAGTAAAATATAAATATGGTATTTGGTTTTTTTGATTATGTTTTTTATTTTTTGTTTTTTTTGTTTTTTTGTTTTTATTAATTTATGGTAAATGATAATAATGAAATGAAAGATAAAGCAACTAATCAGAACCCTGTTCGATTAGTTTGAAAGAATGGTAATTAATATGAAAATGCAATGAGCTGTTGATAATAAAAAAAAGGATATATATGGTACAAGTAATACTATTTATGGGAAAAAAATCAAAAAATTTGTTCTTGTTTTTGGTTTTCTATCTTTGAATAATCTAACAATAAATAAACAACAGACTCTGCAATAATGACGAAGTTATTGACAAACAGTGATTTCAAAATACCTTTTCAAATAATAAGCAACAGCAAATGAATGAGTAGATTATTTAATTTGATGATATAAATTATTGAATTGTTTGTTGTTTTGTTGTCAATAGTCAAATTCCAAATTTAAAATAATAACAATAAGTGACAAATACGAGCAAAAAGTTGTTCAGATGTGACGTAACAGATTAAAACTTCTGAATTATTGCTAATAATAAACGGTATTGACTAAAATTATACTAATTTGATGTATAATTTGATGACTTTGGAGCTGGTCTTAAGGGTTGTTTTAGTTTCGCCATCCACTTTTAATTTCTTTGACGTTCTTTTTTTTTTTCAAAATTTTCACTTTGAAAATACGGACCATATATTACTTATAGTGTTCTCAAAATTACGCATGGAAAATTAATCTACTGTGGATCAAGGTCAAATGAGATTTATAAGATAGATAATTGACATATAAACATAAAGAATATCTGACTAATTCATTATCGAATATTTAGTGAAGTTCTTAGGTAGTAAACTATAAGTTTTTGCTCAATCAGGACCTCAAACGAAAATTTATGATTGGTAACTCATTTATATATGCACAAATCTATACAAACACTATTGAAACATTTTGCTAAAAGAAGCCTTCTCCTTTTGTTTGCGAACTTTTTCTAAGTTCTTGACATCTAAAATGGCCCTTTGAATACCTTTGTCTTCTGGACTATATGATAAAGCATCTGATAAGTCCGATAATGCATGGTACTCATCCTTTAATTTAGTGTAAACCGTACCACGTCTATATAGAGCTTTAGCCTTTGATTTATCATCAATACTTTCAACTTCGAGGGCTTCTGTGGCAGCCTTAATTACTTCGTCATGCTTGTTTAATTTTAATCCCATCAAAGCAACATTTAGGTTGACCGATATCTTCAGTTTCTGTAGTTCATCCAATTGAGTTGGCTCCAAATCTTCAGGGAAATAATCAGTCAAGTAACTAGCAGCTTTTACATATTTATCAAATGCACCTTGAATATTACCTTCTTTGAATAATCTAGTGCCAATTTCTTTTATGTTTGAAATAGCTCTCAAAACGCTTACTGGGTCACTTATATCCACATTATCATTATCTTCTAAGACTTCCTCATAAATATCACCAGTTCCATCGTCAATTGGTTTATTGACAATTAAATAATCTTGTGGTAATTCCCCACAGTCTTCAATTTTACATTCTTCAAGAGGTTTGTCACCTGAGTCGGTCTTTGTTCTTTCCATTGATCTAACAACTGACTTACCAGCGATAACTTTACCAAAGACAACATGCTTTGCATTCAGATGTGGAGTTGGCACAGTTGTGATAAAGAATTGAGACCCATTAGTACCTGGACCAGCATTTGCCATTGATAATAAGAACTTTTTGTCGTGGATCAAATCAAAGTTTTCGTCCCCAAACTTTTCACCATAAATACTTAAGCCACCAGTCCCATTGTGATTAGTAAAATCACCACCTTGAACCATGAAATCCTTAATCACACGATGAAATGATGAACCTTTGTATCCACCAACTTCATGGCCCTTACATAATGCTAAAAAGTTTGCTGCAGTCTTTGGAACAATATCATTGAATAGTTCCATGATAATTCTACCACTTGGTTTGCCTCCAATAGAAATATCGAAGAAAACTTTTGGACGATTAGCAACAGTAGACATTGTATTGAATAGTATTAATTTGTTAAAGTTAAGTAAAGATTGAAGAGAAGAAAAGAAGAGTTGACTTGACTTTACTGTTGTTTTTTTTTTCCTACCAGTGGTAGAAGAAATTTGAATTTTTCTGAAAGTTTCTTTGGCCTTCTATTATACAATGTTAATATAACTATTAATCTTAGTAATAGAACCAGTATAACTGCAATTGTTATTGTGTTGATCAAGTATTGTGAGGATGGATATATTATGATTTCTTATCTTACAACTTTCAATCTTAAGTTGTAATTAATGAAAAAGACCAATATTACTTGCCAGTATTTTGCAATTGTATTTTCAGATTCATTCATAGGTCCGGAGAGAACTGGAAAGTAATGTCTTGATCATATACAAGTTCAGTATCAGAATTACAATGAGACATAGAGTTAAATAGTTTCAAGTCTGGATCTTATATTAAATAGTTTGGTTTTAATGAAGACATCCTGCTTTTTTAGCATTAGTGTAGTATTCTTATACGCTTAAGGTATTTTAGCTAACTTACACAAAACCTTCTTTTTTAGTATAGTGATGGAAGAGCACACACCCAAATATTGAAATCAGACATATCTTTTGATAATGATAATATTTCAAATGATATCTTATATCTAAATCTTCCCCATTAAACTTTATCATTTTCTCGCTATATTAATTTTTGCTAATCAAATGACAGATCTGAGCAATATCGACATTCGGTATAATGAACATCACTCAATACAATGTGTTGAAGTTTATAAAAATACCAAATTATACTGCTCACTATGCTATAAAACATTACATGATGACTGTTATCCAAATGATTCTATTTATTTCAAGTTATCTTGTTCACATAGGTATCATATTGTTTGTTTAAAGACTGTTTTACAATGTGATAATAGTCCAATTCAAGTTAAAGGAGCATTGCTTAAATGTCGATTATGTGGTAGTACAAATACAGAAAAGATTGAATGTTTTGATACAACTAGAAAGTTTCTCGGAATTTATCATCCAACTCGTCTATTCCATTTGGGGAATGATGAATTTTGTATGATCTTTAAGAGAAGAGAATTGCTATATGCTAAATACCACTCTATTGGTAACACTGTAGCACCATCAAGAACAAGAGATGAGTATTTGTTGCTGCTTGATTTGATTAAGTCCAAAATAAATGATATGGATGATATACTGGCTGAATTATCTAGTAAGTCACAACTCTCAAGTGCGTTTGTGGAAAATGTTGTCTCATTGTTTGGTAAGCGTCGTGAGAGGTTATCAAATGCAATTTTACAGGATTTTCTTAATGGTAGGGAAGTTAAAAGTTATTCAGACTATCCTGATATCTCATTGAATGATGGAGATCATAAAAGTGAGCACATATATCATAAAAATCAGGATCGTACTGCTAACAAGGCCAATGTTCAGCAAAAGAGCAACAACCAAACTGAGGTTAATTTTGGTGATGAGCATAACTCAGTTTCATCACAGGGAACTATTGATGATCCATTATACGTAAATTCTGATAACAGTAACAATAATCAAGTTGTTCTACCTAAGCACCATGTGAAGGAAGATTTTATAAGAGATGTGGACTTGCTCTTCCATGCCCGATTGACTATGTTGAGAGATACCAAAAACCTAAACTCTAATATAAGATTATTTCAGCCTGATGATGATTTTCCTCTCTTTGCTTTTATCTGGGGGTATTGAATAATAATGAGATCAACACTTTGTTTGAAGTTAAAAAATAATAATGTATTAAAGTTTTTTTTTTTTTTGTACACATATTGATAACTCCAATATCACTATAAGAATTTAGTGATAAAGTATAGTAGAACGAATAGCGGTAGTTAGTTATATATACATGAATGTTTCATTGATTTTATTTTGATGATAATTATATTTTTATTTCAATCAAGTTAATTTATTGGTATTCTGAACAAAGGATCGATCTCATTTATTTAGAACCAACATGATTTATAATTGACAAAGTTTATCTAAAGCTTTGTGGATTCTTCTGGCATATCAACAGTTGAGGTTCTCTGATTATTTTTATGTTCATCCCAGCATTTACGAAATGCTTCCATCTACACATAAGTTAGTGAGTGTGTTAGTATATAATAAATCATCACGAATTGAAATCTTATCAAAATAAGTGATATAGAATATATAACATACTTCCTTTGTACATTTTCTCCAGTCACCATGATCAGCATGGCAGAAAGTCAAGGCTAAATTCTCTTCTATTTAAAGTTTCAGGATTCTGTTAGTATAGGTGGAGTTCAAAGCTAAAATTACTCATGAAATGTGTATTATTCCAAGACCTACCCACAACTTACTAGCACATCCTGTTTTATTGATTCTGGTATCCCTGTATGAAATAACAATGTTAGTACCTAGCAACACATTTGGATCACCTCTTCCCACCAAAAAAAAAATCACCTACCATTCATCCTCCTCTTCTTCCTCAATCATTATTGGCAGATTTTTTTTGAATTAACTGAATTACACAATAGTTAAATCTTATTCTTATTTAGCAATACGCATTGGTAAATTATTAATTAATTGTATGTTTACTACCATCACTATTTACTATTTATTTTGTCAAACGCTCATCGGTATGCACCACATGGAATTTTTGTCGACTTTTCTCCTTCAAAATCTAAAATGAAAACGATCTGAACAACACATACTGACAACAACAACAACTACCACAACAAACGACAACCATCACAAATTACATATAGACTGTATATCGTAAATCGTATTACTACTAGATTGCTGATTTGTTTTGAAAATTACACATATTTCAGAGTACAATGGTCAAAATCAACGATATCAACGCTACTGCTACGTTTGCTTGGTCCTATGATTCAATTCCAGTATTGGCCACAGGTACTGCTGCTGGTGTTATTGATGATGACTTCTCCTCAAAATCGGAAGTATCGTTCTACACATTAGGTTTGAATGAACCAAAGCTAACTTTAAAGGCAAGCTCCAAATTTTATGACTTGGATTGGTCCAAATCAAACTATTTATTAGCAGGTGCTTTGGAAAATGGTGAGATTCAATTTTGGGATACAACAAAATTCCATTCTTCAAGCAATGTCTCTGAAGTTGGTAAAGGTCTAAAACATACTGGCTCTATCAAATCCTTGCAGTTCAATCCAATTCAACATAACATTTTAGCCTCTGGAGGTGCCAATAGTGAGATTTTTATCTGGGACACTAAGAAATTGACTAATTTATCTCCATTTTCTCCAGGTACTGCCATGACTCCAATGGACACAATTAACTCTGTTGCATGGAATAACTCTGTTAGTCATATATTTGCTAGTGCTGGCTCTGCTGGTTACACCTCCATTTGGGATCTAAAAGCGAAAAAGGAAGTCTTACACTTAACATATACTACAAATTCTGGTTCAAGAGCTAATCTTTCAACTGTAGCATGGCATCCATCTCAAAGTACAAAACTAGTAACTGCTTCAGATGCTGATGGAGCTCCAGTTATTTGTACCTGGGATTTAAGAAACTCAAATGCCCCTGAAACTGTCTTGGTAGGTCACAAGAAAGGTATCCTATCTGTTGATTGGTGTGCTCGAGACCCAAACCTATTATTATCAAGTGGTAAGGATAACACTACTACACTATGGAACCCATTAACTGCCACTAAATTAGCACAATATCCTACCACAGCTAACTGGATTTTTAAAACTCGATTTGCACCTTCAGCTCCAGATATTTTTGCCTCGTCAAGCTTCGATAAAAGAGTTACTATCCAAACTTTACAGGATACTTCTCCACCTATTGATCAAAGAATAAATTCAGTCTCTGAAAATGATTTTTGGAACAAAGTCTCTACTACTGATACTCAACAAGCGGAATTTTTCGTCAAGCAAGCTCCAAATTGGTATGGTAGACATAGTTCTGTTAGTTTTGGCTTTGGTGGTAAATTAGTTAAAGTCTTAAAAACAGATGAAAATAATAAATCTTCTATTTCAATTGATAAAGTTAAAGTCTTATCATCAGCTAACAATGACCAGTTGAGTAAGGCGTTAGATTCTGGTGATTTCACTTCAATAATTGAAGATCATATTACCAACTCTATAGATGAACACTCAAAGACTGATTGGGAATTCTTACATGGCCTGACTGAAAAATCCGAAGTTTTTGATAAATTCATCAAATTAGATTTGGAAGAAAAGCCAACAAAAGCAAATGCATCTAAAGACGCTAAAGATCAAGATGAAGACGCTGGTGAAGAATTTTTCGAAAATTTAGAAGAAAAACCAGAAGCTTTGGATTACTTACCATCTGGTGATTTTAAGGTCAGCTCTGGCTCTGAAATTGATGCGAAAATTACAAATGCATTGCTAACAAAAGATCTGTCCAAGGCGGTCGATTTATTTTTAGGAAGTGATAGATTAACTGAAGCATTAGTTATCGCCTTAAATGGTTCTGAAGAATTAAAAGAAAAGGCTAGAAATGCCTTCTTCAACAAAAGTGCTGCTAGTGATCCAATTGCTCGTCTATTATATAGTGTTTCAACCACAAATATTTCTGATTTAGTTGAAAATGGAGATGTTTCAAGCTGGAAACAGATTGGTAATGCGATCAAGACTTATACGACTGATCCTGTTACTTACAATACTCAATTCTCTAAGTTAGGTGATAGATTATTAAATTCTGACCCAGTCAAGAATCGTAATGATGCTATTACCTTATATTTCGAAGCTTCAGCTTTAGACAAGATTGTTGAAATTTGGGTTGATGAGTTCAAAACTCTGGAAACTGTAATTTTAAAGACAAAGAAGGTTTCCCCATATGATGCACATTTCCAATCATTAAATAACTTTGTTGAGAAATTCAGTGCTTACAAATCTCTTCTAAATTATAACACACCAGGTTCCACTGATTCTCAAGGTTGGTTATCATTTATCTTAGAATACACTAATATCATTTCAGCCTCTGGTCAATTTGAGTTAGCTAGCAAATTCTTATCCACCTTATCTGATGAAATTCCTGCTGTCAAGCTTGAAAAGGAACGTATCTACAAGGCTTCAAGCTTTGATAAACCTACTACTTCTTCATTCGCAGCTCAACAAAATAAGGCCAAGCAGCGTTATGTGGGTCATAATCATCCTGCTGCATCATTCGCTTCGTATAACCCTTCTTATGCTCAACAAAATCCAGCAACGCCACAAAAGCCTATATTGCAACCTGCACCAGTTGCTCCAAATCAGAGCTTTACACCAGCCTCAGCTACACCATCAGTTCCAATTCATCAACCATTGACACCAGCTGCTATTGCCAGAGCTAATCAAAATCCTTACAAGCCAGCTTCGGCTTCAGTAGAAGCACCAAATGGTTATAGACCTGCTGAAGTTTCAGCTCCTCCTAAGGCACCAGCTAGGAAACCAGATACAGATGGTTGGAATGATTTACCATCGACTTTCAACCATAAACCTTCACGCCGTGCCACACCAGCTGCAGCTGTTAGTGTTTCTAACCCATATACTTTGCCAGCTAATGGCAACAATGCACCAGCTCCTTCAAGTGGCTTAAGTCGTGTATCATCATTCTCCAATGTTCACTCTCTTCCTCCACCTCCAAAACAAGTTACTAAAGCTAAAACACCAGATGAAACTATTACTAAATCACCTGCCCCAGTCCCAAGCCGTTATGCCCCACAACATCAAGCTGAAGATCAAAATGGCTTACCAGGTAATTTCAATGCTTTACCAACTCCACCACCAGTTATTCAATCTGCTATTCCAAAAAATCCTTATGCTCCATCAGCACAAAGTCCATATACAGCTCCATATGCTTATACTCCACCAAATGGATCAAATAATTCTGCTTCAACTCCGGTATCTACTGCTTCTGTAGCTTCATCATATGCTCCATCTCCGTATGCTCCTCCACAACAACTGCAACATCAACAACAACAACAACAACAACAATTTTCTGCACCAAATGCTTTTGCCCCACCACCAGTTAGTGCAGTTGCTCCTCCAAGAAACCCATACGCTGTTTCTGCTCAACAATCACTCGCTAACAATATTTATGCTGCACCACAAGATGCTGGTCCACCAATGGCTGCTAATTTTTTCCATCCACAGACCTATCAAGCACCAGCTCAATCTTCTGCTGCTCCTCCTATTCCAACTGCTGTTGCACCACCACCGGCTCAAGCACCTCTTCCAAAAAAGTTCCCTAAGGGTGATCGTTCCCATATCTCTGGTATAGGTCTTGACATCTACCGTTCATTAGATACTACACTGAATGAAGTAACTCCAAATGTTCCAGCTAATTATGCTAAACAAGTTGAAGATACTCAAAAGAGATTAAACATATTATTTGACCATCTAAACAATGAAGACTTATTGACTGAACCAACATTGAATGCTTTAAACGGTATTACCGAAGCTATCAAGCAAAAAAGATACGGTGACGCATTGAGCGCTCATCTAGAATTAATGACTACACACAGTAATGAGGTTGGTAACTGGGCAGTTGGTCTAAAACGTTTGATTCAATTCGCTGAAGCAGTTTCATCATAAAGAATGACATTCGTATAACATCTGTTTTCGATAATTAGCTACTTATTTATTTTACAGGTTAATAATTCTACTTCATGATGATAAAACGAATTGTTATTGAGAAAGTACTAAGATAACTTAGTTTAAGGTTCTATATTATACTTAAATTAGCGATTCAAAAATAAAATTGTAATTTTAATTGATCATAATATTTTAATTGTAGTTTCTCATGATGTAATACATGCAGTAGAAAAAATAAATAAGGGTTTGTCTAAAAGTAATATTTTGATTAAATAGGGATATAAATAAGAGGAAAGAATATTAATATAGATTCGTAATGTCAAACGATGAGATTGTCAATCATTGATGGTGGCATAATATCTTCAGATATGGTAGAGGCTGAATATTCTAAATGGTCAATAATTTGCAATACTTGATCAATGCTTGCATAGTATTTACCATCAGTTAAAGTTAATATTCCAGTATCGTGTAGGATTCTTCTAATCTTTAGTTTAGTAGGTACTCTTATTAGAAACATGAGAATATTTCTTTTCTTGTAGCTAAATAAAGTTTCATAAAATATTTGCGCTGCTGAAGAATCTAAGTCTGACATCCCCTTCATATCAAACAAAATATATCTATTCATTGATTCGTGCCTAGTTCTTGGAGCAGCGGGATGTGTCATTGTTGAGCCATACATTTCTAATCTCAACAACCTTGACTTTAAATCTGAAGCATTTGAAAACGTTAAAGGCTCCGTAATTTTAACAATTAAACAGCCTTCAACTTCTTCTAAGAAATCACCAAACCCATCAGGTAATGGTTCGTCAGTATTCATAAATATATTAGTATCTGGTAATCTACCCAAAATTTGAATACGCGATTTTGTAGAATTCTTTATAACTCTAATGATGGAGTATGAGCACCCAAGAACAATTCCAGCCTCCATAGAATAACATAAAGCTGTTAGTAAAGTAATACAAAATGTTGCCAACTCACTGTATCCTCTTGCTCTGATATGGAATAAAATATCAGAAGGGGACTCTTCTAAAATCTTATAACCAACTACTGTTGTGATTACTGATAGAATACAGATTGGTAGATAGTATAAATATCCTAATAACCATTTGATAGTCATTAAAGTAACGATTCCCATTATGCATCCTGACATTGTAGTTTGCGCACCACTCAAAGCATTAATTTTTGATCTACCATAACCACCAAATGCAGGTAAGGCCGCAATAAATCCACCAAAGATATTAATAAATCCTAATGCAACCAGTTCCCTATTTGACGATATTGGTAGATCATATGTTGAACCTAATGATTTAGCAGCTGTTGCAGATTCAAAAAAGCCCAAAGTAGCAGCCAGAAAACCAGACGACATTAAATCTTGATATACAGGAAATAAATCTCTTGAAAAGGGTAATTTATAGCTGAACCCTTTAGTTGTGATTTTACCGATTACAGCAACACCTTGAGAATTCCAATCATACTTGTAAGATAAAATGATTGAGGCTATTACTAAAATCAATATTTCTGGAAGAAACATTAGAAATTTAAATTTATTATTCGTAATCAGTCTCTTTTTAATTTGTTGTGTTGTGAATAATGATATAAATGCAATAGCGCTAACAATAGAAGTTTTTTGATGTCTTAGATCAAAATGAAATAGCAAATAGTAAAACTTTGCCACTGGTGAATGGAAATGTTTAGGAATATCATCTCTAGTATTTAAACCTAATTCATCATAAAGAGAATTGTTGATCATAACAAGACCAACAGCAGATATAAAGCCACGCAATAGAGATCTTGATAACACATTATCCAAAAATCCAAATCTACAAAGACCAGCACCTAAAAGATAGAATCCACCAATACAAGACATAACACTAACCAAGTCCAAGACATCTGCCTTACCATTATGACTTATATAAGTTTCGACTGCTTGTCCAACAACTAATGAGATGGCACTTTCAGGACCAACAATCATTTGCGGTACAGATCCAAAAAGAGAATAAAATATAGGAGGAATGGCTAACGAGTAAAGACCACATAGAGCAGGAACATGTGCAATAGATGTTGCAAATGATAGAGCTAATGGAATCTGAAAAGAAGCCAATGATATACCAGCAACAAGATCACCAAAAAATTTGATGAATGAATAAGATGGAATCCAAGATGCACAAGGAAGATAATAAGGTATTGTATCAGACCATTTTAGTTTTTGTTGGTCTTGAGGCGGTGGTGAAAGTCCAACATTAGTTCTGCTCGATGCCATATCTTCATCTATAACACTATTGTCAGTAATGTTATTGTTATTATTATTATTATTATTATTATTATTTTTTCTATGGTTATTGATATGATTATTGATATGGTTATTATCATTGGTGTTTGTTAACAGTTGTGAGTTAAAGGTATCCTCATTAACATTGAGGTTGAAGCTATGATTTCTTGATCGTATTGAAGGAGGATGACTACCTGGATTACTTGTTGAATTTGTATTCGTACCTGTATATCTCAAATTAGATATCACTGTCTTTGGTTTTCTTGGAGATGTGCTTTCATATGACATGCTGAATGATCGCTGTGATGGCAGAGTTGCATTGGTATGCTGTATTAGCTGTGAATCCTCAGTAAGTGTACTCATTCTAATTGATAGACAGCCAGCGCCAGCCAAAGCAGAAAACTAACTGAATGTTATTAGATACTGAATAGGGATTTATTAAACAGTAAAATAACTAATTACCTAGATAATTATTATCAATTCTAGTGGTACATGTTTATGCTATTGCTGCTCTTCATTGACTACATCAAGATATTTTCCGACACCTGGACATCAATCTATAGAAAATTCCGATCCTCGTGGTGGGGGCGGGAAGAATATTTACTAAAAAAAATAAAAAAAAAGTAGAAAAATAACTGATTATAAAAACAACAATTCAAAGATTATATAATCTCTTACTAAGATTATTGGCTAATTTTTGAAATTGGACGAATACCATACAGTGGTAGTATATACATGAAAGTGTTAGTTATACTCAAGTCTTTTCATTTAAGAAAAACTGTGTTGATCTGCTAAAATGTCCTTAAATACATTAATTAAAGTATGTATCTTCCTATACCACTTTCCTACTTATAAGACTAGATTGTCTTTTCACAATGACACTAACATATTTTTAAATTAAAAGATTGGTATACCTTTAACTTGTGCATCTGCAATCTTATTCAATACTTCTGACATTCTTAATGATGATAAGAGATCAAGATCATTTTATAAGGAAGATGATGATTTAGCAATCTCAACAATTGCACCTGAACTAAAACAGACATCTTCCTCAACTGACACTAAGGCAGCCGTCTCTGCTCAATCAAATGCTGATCTTTTAAGGGAGGATTCATTCAAAGTAAAGTCAAGTTTAATTGATGGTTACTCAATTAATAGTTCAAAATTTTTAGAAGATCATTTAAAATTATTAAGATTAGAAGTCATTAATAAATTTAAATTATATGAAGCTGAATACAACAATATCACATCAGCAGGTCAAAATGAGTACAATAATTTAAAAACAAATATTGAATCACTATACAATGATAAAGATGATTTCTTAAAAGGTTTTATTTTTACCATAACTGCTACTCTAACTGGTTCCATAATTGCTCAGCCAAGGTCTTTACCAATCAGATTCTTATCACCAATAGCATTTGGTTTAATTGGTTTCAAACTATTTTTACCAGGTACATTTAATAATACTACAACAAAAATTAAAAACTGGGAAGCTCATGAACATCCAGAGCTATTAAGTTATCAAAGAGATATGAAAAATACAATCCATGATTTGGAGAACAAAACTGAATCAGCTCTTAATAGTATAAATACCCAATTAATTGAATCTGTTCATGCTGCCAGAGTCTCTATCTCAGATTTAATAAATCAACTTACAAATTGAAACTCAAACTATGAAAATAAACTAATTTTCAGGTTTACTTTGGCTGATCATATTCAATTATACAAATTATTAAAAATTCATTAGTAAACAGACATATATATAAATACACATATTCTATACTACAATTTTATATATGTATATATATAATGACGCGTCTTTGGGAAATCCCAATGATGAGGTTCTAAAAAGCTAATATATAAATAAATGATGCACAAATTATAAACACTAACAGATGACTAAACTCTTACAACAGAGTCAATTCTGACTATTAATTGTAGAGCTTGTAATAAAGATTATCTTTGATACTTCTTCATCTCAATACCTCGATAGCCATCATGATCTCTTGAATAATTTTGATTAACATTGGTACTGTCATCAACTTCATAATATAAATTGGATCGATTATATGTGGGATCAGGAGTAGAATATATCATTGGCTGATATTGATAGGTTTGATTGTTAGCGTTATAAGCCTTTTCTGGATCGTATGGTTGTATATCTCTTTGATAGATTTTATCATTTCTATCTCTATTTCTGGCAATATTGCAACATGCAAAACAACAGAATAAAGATTCACAAATACCTTTAACACCACAACATATACAACGAGCCACAGAACTTATGATCCAAAATACCAAGACAGCAGCAACACATATTAAAACAATCACAATAATCTTACACGTTCTGTTATCCATACAAGTATCCCAATTTTTAAAGGATTCAGCCGTTGAAAGGGATCTCTTAGAGAAAAGTTTGGCAGGACAAAAATCCTCTGTTGATAATAAGGAAACCATATACTATTGATACTAAAAATTGGTAAAGTATGATAAATGAGTGTGATAATAAACAATTATATTTTCTGGAAAGTGGTCTTCTTTTAAACGTTCCTAAATCGAATGTGAACTAATTTTAAGTAAAAATTAGTCTTATATTTAGTTACTTAATCTATTATCTTCAAGGGGCAGTATAATTTTGCTAAGCCGCACGTCCCAGAAGAGGAAATTATCAATTGATCTAAATTTAGGTAGAACATATGCTATGCTAGTATCTCAACATACTAATTACAAGGTATAATAATTATGATGCTTTAAACACTGGCTATTACTTCTTGCTGATATTATCAGTGTTAAATAATTTACCTCTATATTACAAATTATATAAATTAATAAATACAATTACTTACTATACACACATTTCATGACATAAAATCAAAAATGGAGCCCATGTCCACATAACGACGACCGCAATTGCTCAAGTAGCCTTCCACTACTCCCCTATAAATCTCAAACAATTCGCGGTTTTGTTCACTAAGTGCATCAATTTGACCTTTAGTCATAGCTTCAGGCTTGGCATTATCTGATTGGTGATATAATGGTTTTAATAGTTGTTTCTTGTTCTTTTCACTGTCAAATAATGAATCAAAATATAATAATTGATTATATAGATCTTTATCACTATATTTATATCTCATAATACCTTTGCATCCATTGTTCAAACATCTCTTACCATACACTGATATTTGTCTTGTAGTTAAACTACAGGTTGAATCATCACAGACAACTATACCCTGATAATATTTACTAATTAATGATCTTAATCTAAACTCTAATTGACTTGAAATGCTCAAAGTAGACATCTGGCATTCACATTTCTTACATAAAATACCATTGTACGTTATCAGATAATCATTAGATGCTGTGATACCACCAAATCTGAAATGAGCACCACATTTGCATTGAATCACAAAATCCTCAGCAGATTTAAATCTTTCAGCATCTGAAATCGTTGATTCCAAAGGCTGTAGGGAATCAATCGATTGCTGGTTGGAACCATTATGACTTAAAATTCTTGACCTGTGCTCTAATCCTAATGTTTTTGCTAGTCTAACTAAATCAACACCTTCAATTTTTTCAACTAATCTTTCAACGGGAGAATAGATTTGTTTTTCTAAATAATACATAGAGTCAACTTTTAATGTAGAATCTTTAATTAACATCTCAGATAATGATCTAGCTCTTTCAGCAACAGAGCCTTCTTCTCCCTCAGTGATAACAAAGGTAATAACAGAACCAGCCTTGATAATCTTACCTTGATTTTTTAATCTTAATGCAACTTGGACAGCTGGCATATTCTTACCACCAGGGTAAGCAGATGGATCCTTTGATAGTTTGGTATTTATTTTATACTGATCAGCTCTGATTTCATTTCCCTTGATTTTTGCTGTCATTTCTTCCAAATATGTATAGATCTCATTTAATGACACTTCTGGGTCTAAATCAGATAAAATCTTCTCTAAAACATGAATAGAAATTTGTCTAGATAATGGACAATATTCACGACGTTTCATATCAAGACCTTTAACTTCTAAAGTAGTAATTTCATGACCCATCTTATCAAAGCTCACATTCATAGCAGCATACTTCTTTTTTGCGTGCAATAACAATCTCTTGAAAACATTATCAGTATCAATTTCTAATAGTCTATATCTTTCATTAACCTTTATTTTGAATTCTTCAGCAATCTTGATGGCATCTTTGTAGTTATCACAGCCACTATCAATCATAACAGAATCAGTATCACCATACACAACACGAAGACCCATACTTTCAGCTAATTGTCTGGTATCCATCAAAATTTCTCTACCTTTATTAGTAACTAGCATTGCCAAAGGTTTAGCATAAAATCTGGAATTGACATAACCTAAACAACCATACATTGAATTGGCTGTTAATTTCAAAGCTTGTTGCTTAATATCATATTGTGCTTTCTCAATAGATGTAGCAGTTGGATCTTTCATTAGTTTCTTAACTTCACGACGACGGCTGACCAAAGTGTTCAATAATCTTGGTAAAACACCTTGTTCAATTGATGTCGGTGGGATTTCTGGTAACTCATCTATATTACTTAAATTTCTTTCAACAGTCGTAAAACAGATATTAAATTCTTGAATAATTGATGGATATAAAGAATTGAAGTCCATTACTAGAACATAGTTTTTGTGTAATCCTTTCTCTGGCTCAAAGACTAAACCACCTTGATATTTGGATTTCTTGTTATTACCAGAGACATGTTGGTTGGCATCATCTTCATTATCATCATTGTTTGTTTGTTTCATCTGATGTTGATACATCATTCTTTGTTGACGAGTTTCTTTATCCGGAACAATATAACCATTTCTGGTAAATTCATGTAGTAGAATAAACTCATTACGACCAGCTCTTGTACCACCTAAAGTATGTGACCAAGCATTCCCAGCCAAGTTGGTCAACTGTTTAGATAATGATAATATTTGCATTCTAAAGGCAACCTCAGCAGTGATTAATGCATTGGTAGCTGTTTGTTTCAACATCATAAATACTGAATCAGCACTTTCTGAGTATTGCGGTAAGGCAAGGTTAATTTCTAATGGAGAGTAGCTCTTTTTGCAAACAACATCGTACATTTCTGGCAATTCCCAAGATTGACATTTTGTGGTTAAAGATTGACCCATTTCGTTTGAAATATCACATAATAATCTACCAGCAAATATTTCTCTTATAGCGAAACTTGACATATTATTATTCTTACCAAAACTATTTGGCCAAACTTTTCTGTTACGACGACCAAAAGTACTGAAAGTTGGAACCTTTAAATCATGCATACGATGAACCAAAATATCAAGAGTGATACTTTCTAATCTATGACCAATAAAAACATCAGGATCACTTTTTTTAACTAGAGCGGTAAGGCAACTTAATAAAGTCTTTTCATTGTTGAAAGTTCTTAGAGATAATCCATTCTTATCAGAGATTTGTTTAAGTCCTAATGGTAATGAAATAGCAATTGGTCTTGTTAATACTACAAGCTCATCTGGTTTTAAATCATCTGTAATTGGAGAATCTGGTGATAAGTTTCTATAAGTTGCCAATGTAACAGCCACAATTTCTTGCTTATTTTCTTTTTGATCCATTCTAGTTTGAACTGAAATAGAGCAACAAGTTAATGACGGAGGTGTAATTTGAAAGTCCTTTGAGTTCTTTTCAATAGGTTTTATATAATTGGGACTATCAATAGAAACTTCTAATTTACAGTGGGAAGTGTTTTGAGCAGCATTAAAATCAGCGTTTGAAATTTCTAACCAACATGGACCCATAATATTTCTTTGAGTAACAAAGAGCTCAAAGACATTAGCACTAGTGCCAAAGACATGGGAAAATGATTCACCTTCTAAATCACTTGGTAATAAAACCTTACCATTCTTTGGAGGTTGGAATGGTAATAAAATCTTTAAATACTCCTTTTCTTTTGGAATACCTGCCATTTCAAATGCATACTTCTTAACTTCTGGTTTGCATTTCAAAGTATCTAAACCAAATTTATCCATAAGTAATGGAGAAATTTCTTTATGAACATCCATAGCGGTTACTTTTTCATCTGTACTTTCTCCATCAACTTTTCTGAAATCTCTTGGTAAGAAATATAGCTCTCTATTAAATCCCTTAATATGGACCATAGCAGACACTAATTGTTTATCTTTAGTCCATACCTTACCAAATAAAATTAAACTGTTATCGATTTCTGCATAATCTAACCAAAACATTTTGAAAGAGTTGTCAGTTTCAGATTCATCTTCAGTTTTTAATAGCAGTCCTTTATCAATCTTATCGGTAGTCAAAACAGCTGAAGTTGCACTAGTGTATACAGAAGTTGTTGCATCAGTTTCATTATGAGAATGAACCTTGTCTGTTTTCTTTGATGAGGTCATGTTTACTGAGCGATTGACATTAACTGTTGATGTTTTTGGTCTCCTAATCATAACAATGTCATCATCAGATTCATCATCCTCAGCAGCTTCAATAATCGGGATATTTTCTGGTTTTTCGTCAATATCATTGTGTAAAGTCCCCGAATTTTGTATTTCACTTGTTGGAAGTTTAATTTGCTTATGCGTTGGTGATGAGTCTAAATTATGTTCAAATGAGTCATTAGAATTGAATGAATAGTCATTGGCCAAATCCATATCAAGGTTATTTTTAACAATGGGTTTATTCTTCAGTTTTGAGTTACTTGAACTAGATTGAGCAAAAAAATCACGAGGGCCTGTATTGTTAACTTTATCTGTTGAATTGAATAATGGTGTCTTTGTTTTTAATGAGGTAGTAGATGATTTGAATACATTAGTTGAAGATTTTATTGTATTGTTCTTACCAATAAAATCATCAAGGATATCATCAAAACTGGTAGTGATCTTTTTCTTTGGTACTGCTATAGTACCTGCTTTAAAGAAACTATTGATTGGAGCGGACTTGATTATCTTCTTTTGCTTCTTTCTTGGTCGTTTTGAAGTCTTACTCTCTTCGTCTTCACTTGAGTAATACTCTTTACCTCTGTTAGCCCACTCATCAACACCATTGTCCACATACTCACTAGTTGTTCCAGTGCTATCATCAATGATGAAATCATCCTTCAACAGATCATGACGTCTCTTATCTCTATAACTTTCTTCATCAACTTCATCATAAATATCTTCCGGTTCCTCATCTTTGAAGAGACCCCTACTAGATCCAGCAGCTCTAGCAGCTCTCAGTAACTTCAATTTATCAGATCTAACCATTATTAGCAGTATTATAGAGAGTAGCCAGCTGTTTGATGTATGCTCTTTCTCAAGAACAGAAGTTAGATCAATTAGAAAGAGAGAGAACAAACTGTATATGTGATACACGCTCTTTTTAGAAATTAACAAAGATTGCAGGAGTAAAGTTTTGAAGCGCGTCAGTTCCGACCCTTTAATCGCGTTCATCACGTGTTTATTCTCGGAACTTAGATGTAATGACACTCTTTGCAAGATTGCTGCCGAAATGCTGCAGTATAGTAAGTATACCGACAAGTACATTATGACTACTTACTAGTGATTATGAAATTCAGACCTTTCTATTAGTTAAAATCAGGCCCTGTTTTCTCGATTGTTCATCATATGGCATATGGCATCAAGTGAATATAAGTCTGATCTAATTCGCACCACAAGACACTATTTTAACATCTATTTATTACTGACATTTAGTGTTTATATGTTGACTGTTGATTGTTGATTGTTAACTTGTCACTTCTTTAATAGGTACTAGTAAGTTTTCTCTACTATTCAAGCTTCATAGTTGAAGATAAAATATATTACTCTGATATCATAATTAAATACTGTATCACGTGATCAAGCTCAAAAAACTAAAGACCAGCAATTATACTCCAACACAAAAGACCCCTACAATACTAGACAGAAACCTGCCGTTGAACTACCCTTATATTAGGTTGTAATAACGAGTATAGAGGTTTGGTTATTTTTCAAAATGGATACAGACAATGTTGATGATGACGCTTGGTCATTTTCTGATCCTCCCTCTCTAAACGATATCTCCATTGACAATAATAATGAAATAACTTTAACGCAACCCCAATCTGCTAAACTGCTAAATGAAAATCAAGAGATCAATTATAATAATACTACTACATTGGGATCTCCACTAGCTTTAAGTCTAGATTCATTTCCCAAGACCAACAATAACAACACAGATGTTATATCAGAATCAGAATCCTCAAAGTCAGCTACTATGTCACTGGCCTCTTCTTCATTCAACGCAAAAGGTACTGGTAATCTACTTATGAAAAGAAATAATTCAATAAGTATTCCTTCAGCGTCGAGTCAAAATAAATCAACTCCTGCTGAACCTCAGACAACAATACACGATGTGGAATCTATTCAAACTCCCAGTGGAATCACTAACAATGATAATGGTAACAATTCAACTGAAAGTATAAATTCTATAAATGGTTCCAAAGTACAATCCTTCATAAGTCCTATCAGTTCGCATAATCTTTCAGGGTCAACAACACCATCATCAGCATCGACTATGCCTCAGAGGCAACAATCTATGGGCTCTAAGTTCTCCAGCATGTTCTCGAATGCAACAAGTTCATTGAAATTTGGTAATAATAATATTACTAATAAAGAGAGGGAAGCCCAAAGGATACAATTCGGTAAAGAAAAGAAAGATGATGATTATAATCAAGATGATGAAATTAATCGAAATGAAATACCTTCATCTCCCATAAGTGTTACAAATGGTAACAAATCACATGATTCTCAAGATGCTGAAGCAACGTCACCAACAACTATGATGAGTTATAGAAGACAGAAAAGGACTTCTTCAAGAACTGCGAGTGTGACTTCTTTTGAATCTCCAATTCTAATTTCACAATTAGTTGAAGGAGAAAAGCCATATGCTTCACCTCAGCTACAAACACAACAAGAAGCTATTGATGAAGATGCCTACGACCAAAAATTATATGTTGATGAGAAGTTTAAAAATACTCGTTATAGATACGCTACAGCATCAAGAAATGAAGATTTCCATAATTTATTCAAATCAATACCTACTGATGAAAGATTACTAGATGACTTCAGCTGTGCCCTTAGTAAGGAGATCTTAATTCAAGGTAGGTTATATGTTTCTGAAAGAAATATTTGCTTTAATTCAAACCTATTGGGTTGGATTACAAATCTAGTCATTTCGTTCAGTGAAGTTGAACAATTTGAGAAGACAACCACTGTTGGTCTATTTTCCAACGGTATAGCTATCAGTAGATCTTCAAATCAGAAACAGTACTTTGCAAGTTTTATATCAAGAGACCAAACTTTACAATTTTTAGTTGAGGTGTGGGATGCCACAAAGGGAAATAACACACCACATTCTCAAGGAAATGATGATGCTACTAGTCAGGGTGCAAATGGTAACACAAGTGCAGCAAACTTATTGAAGAAATCATTAAGCAGAAGCTTTACGCCTACTCCGGACCACTCATTTGGCAATCTAAGCTTTGGATCAAGTATTATTTCCAAAGATTTTGAGCTGAACGATGATGAAAAGAGGGAATATAATAAAACTTTACTATCAATCGATGGTGATAGTACCACACGTCCACAAGCTCAGAGTCGTATATTAGAAGATAGCGAAGATGAAGAAGCTGAGAATTCTACGGACGATCAGGAAGAGAAGCAAGAAACAGAGTATGAGTCCAATGAAAAGAAAATAGAGTCTGAACAAAATGTTTATATATTAAACGAAAACTCAGGTTATTCGTACAATGGGCCAGATTCACACAAACCTACAAAGCCAGGATATGATATTACCTCAAATAATGAAATCATATTAACAGAACATTTTTTTAATTGCCCACCGGGTGTTTTATATGAAATCTTATTCAGTGAAAAAAACACTAAATTGCCTTACTTTATTTTGGATATGCAAGGTGCTTTAGAGTTATCTGAAATTTCAAATTTTAAATTGAATGATGATGGATTTCAAGAAAGATCCTATGATTATATTAAACCTCTTAATTTTCCTGTCGGTCCAAAATCAACCAAATGTTTCATTAAAGAAATTATTGAGCATGTTGATTATAAGTCATATATTAATGTGATTGTGAATACTTCTACTCCTGATGTCCCAAGTGGTAGTGCATTTACTGTTAATAATAGGTATATAATGACATGGGGCCCTAAGAATACAACAAAATTGGTGATGACTTTCTGGATTAAATGGACAGGAAGTAGTTGGGTAAAGGGAATGATTGAAAAGAGCTCGTTGAATGGTTTACAGGAGGCTGCTTCTCAAATGGTTCCTATATTTGAACAATTTGTTGCTGAAAATACGCATATCTCTGTTGAAAAGGGTATTGTTTCCTCTAATGAAGAAGCTGAAGAGTCTATAGAGCACAACGAGACAGAACCATCCCCCCTACCAAAGCTTCCAACTCCAACGTCACATATACAATCTTCTGGATCTGATTTCTCACTTCCGAAAATTACCTTTTTCCAATCTATTGTTGTTATCTTTCTAGCTATTATTTTTTACTACCAGTATTTCATTTTACAGAATATCAACAAGCTCTCCAATCAGCAATACTTGTTCAATGAAATAGTAACCATGCATCCAGTAACTGAGTCCTACCTATTTAGAGGACAAGAAATGTTAATATGGGATTGGATAGATCAAAGAATTGGGTCTTCGAAGCTTACAGATGATGAAAAAGTTATACTTGTTAAGAGTAATATTGATGTTCTTATCGATAAGTGGGCCAATGGTGAGCTAGATTCATCTGATAGTCTCTCGTTAGTCAAAGGATTCGAAAAAGAATTGAATGCTTACTCATACGATGCCATTAACGGGAAAGAATTAAGATCAAAGACAGACGCTCTAATATTAGCCATCAAAGCCCTGATATAGCTCAGTATATCTGAAATTGTTTATATTAACTATTTTATTGAAATTTGTCTATATAATGAGGCATGTATATAGTTATCATGATAGAAATGTACAATATATGCAATAGTTGTTTTACTCTACATTTTCAATTTTCTTCTTTCTTAGCACTTAAGTAATTTGCAACCAACTTTTCGGTAGCTATTGAATTAGAAAGTCTTTCTCGTTGTTTTATTTGTTGATGAACAAACTCTTTCTCATCCTTCGTCAAGAGTATTCTCAGTATTATATTTTCTAAAACTGATGATTGTATCTTTGTTTCCTCGTTCAGTGCATTCTGGGTTTCTATTCTTAGCTTTTTGGATCCATAAAATGCAACTGTATTTTTTCTAGCAATTGAATTTGATCTTTTCTTTGCTACTTCATCTTTGACATCATATAGAAAATTTCTTTGTTTAATTTCTCTGACCACATCCTCATTCATTGAATCCAACACACTCTTCAATGTGAGAACATCGTCATCATAAAACTTTGGAATGCATAGCAATGATTGATAGTACTTGTCCTTCAATTGCTCAACACTCGGTCCATAACCATCATTATGAAAAAAATCAAAGCATACATTTATCCATTCAAATATCGTATGTATCTCTAAAGATGTTAGTTTCTTACCGTAACCAGGAATATTATTGGAATTCGTAACATTTGCAACAACGTTACTCAGCGAGCTTGACCAGTTATCGCCTTTTACTGATATTCTTGATATTTTAGCGGTACCTAATGCAGGTAGCAATAGATCATCGCTAGTGGTCAAAACGATTTTCCATGCTTGTAACATTACCTTCAACAAAAGCTCAGATTTTAATATTTGAGATAGTACAGCCAAGTTTTCGTTCAAATAGTCAAACATTGGACCAATGGCATCATCAATTTCTTCTTTGGGACTATTTTTGGTACCATTTGATCCGCATATAGTCTTTAGTGTATGTCTAGATATTGAAAATCTAATGAAAGTAGAAAACTTTTCAACAACAAGAGAATATGCCTTCTCTATATCTCTATTCAACGATCTGCGCGCTCTGCCAATACTGAAAATAGCATCCCCCTGCTCTGCTTCCATTGAAACCTCGAATATCAAAGAGCCTTGTATATTCAGATCGCGTGATATTTCTAGGGGAAAGCCATCATTTCTAAACTTTTTTGAATCTAACAATAATTTAGTACGACCCAATAGACCAGAATTGGTATCCCAGACAGTAGCAGATAGGGTAAGACTTTTACCAGCAGGTGTTTCAAGTTCAATCTCTTCATTATATTGTGGATTCAAAGATTTTGGTACAACTTTAGTCTTTGCAACCTCCAGTTTCTGAAAGCTGTCAATCAAGGTAACGAAAGTGCTTGAGAGGCCATCACTGCCACAAGGTTTCAAATTTTCACCACGAACAATACGAACAGCGAAAACATTCTTAGAGTCTGGTTTTTGTCTCTGAACTCTGGCAGTTGACGAAATTGCTTCTGGATCATAATTGTTTTCAAGATCTTTTAACTTATTCAAAGTTTCATTTAAGTTGTTTATTGCAACACATGTATCTTTCTGAAATGAATAAGGAGCTGGATGCACATGTTTAGAATTTCCAACAACAGCCTTTACTTCACTAAACCATTTACTTGACTTAGGTGGAATAGGTGTTACAGTGGCCATATCTTCAACGTTTGAGAGATCTTTGATGATTTTGTTCAAGGTACATGTTCCATAATAGATCAGAGAATCAGACGTGACCTTCAATGATTTTGTTAATATGTCAGCTTCTTGCTGTGGGTTTGACCACTCTAACTTCTTGATAATGAGAAATGTTTCGTTGATGAATTTGAAAATATCCAAGACAGAAGAACTGTAATTTTTACCTTGATCAATATTCAAAGGTTCAAAATTATCATGCTCTATTGCTTGTTTAATTACAGGAAGCATCGCCTTACAATTGAATGCGCATAGCTGATCAACATACTTAAAGAAGAATTTTTCCAAATCAAACTTGAAGGTATACTTTTTTGGTGCCATTTGATCAAATAAGTCTCTCAAGTTTCTAATTGACTGATAAGTTTCGAGCGCATCATGAAAATTGATTGTTTGCTGTGACTTGTAAGCATAATGTTCAATGTGAGCCAGCATGTTGGGTCCATCATCCACAAATAATAAAATCATATTTGTGCCTGCTTCCTTAGGTATTGAAATCGTTTCTAATAATGGACTTGGAAATCTCTTATTCAGGAGCTCAATAGCCTTATAAATTTTCTCTGAAAAATCTTGAACATGAGAAATATATAGGCTTTCGTCATTTGGAATCATCTTCAACAACTCAATATATTTTCTTTCTGAAGCTGCCAAAACTGCATTCCTAAGTCTCTTCATTGATCGCTTTGGAATGTCGGTCTTTTCAATAGAAGCGAACAATGCATCATTTTCCACAAACCCCAATATTTGAAATATGGATCTAAACTTTGGTACCGTTTGGTTAAAAATACAAGATAACCCTTCTTTCAGTGATAGCATTGCTTGAGTGTAAGTATCAGCTAAGCTAGAAACCCACAATTGTTGATCCTGTAAGGCCCATGAATTTGGGTCCAAATTCTCATCAATTGTATTATCAAATATTGTAAAAAAATATTTTGTATCATCAGCAACTAAATCATTCACAGTTGTCTTTAATATTGATAATTGAGCAGCATAGTACAAAATACAGGTATTTGAAGTTGAGTTAATCCTCCAATATTTACAGCAACTTTTCAGCAGGTTGGATGACTCATTGGAAATATTAAATTCACTGGACTTTTGCAGACTCTTTTCATATACAAGCACTCTTTTAGTAACTTCAATCATAGCAGCTCTCGTATCTACTGGAAGAATCTTATAACTCAATAATTGCTGATTTGAATCCATCACTGATGATTTGTTGATAAGCTGATTGATCAATATATTGGTATCGGCAAGTTCTTGTTGTCTCCATGCTGTATAATCAATTGGGTTTTTGAAATCGACAGGTAGTAATGTACCATTATTCTGTTGTATTAGCGAAGAATACAGCTTTAAATCAGCAATAAGAACTCCTTCATTGACTGTGTCTTTAAGCCTTATTATATCCTGCTGTAATTTGACAGGATCGATACTGAACATTGATCCAATTTTTTCGGCATTGGCTATTTCTGAAGCTTTATATGATGGTTTGGCTTGATGAGATGGTTCATCTGGCGAATCTGACGATTGCGGTGATGAAATGGGAATTGATTTTCTCTGAATATAAGTTGACTTCATCGACTGTTGATAATTTTGCAGTTTAATGATTGATACTTCACCATTTTTCTGAGATTTTAAAATTTCAATCACAATACTAATAAATACACTTGTCTGATTGTAAATTTCAGTTTTAATTGAGGTGGTACCAGTAGAAATCTGTATTTCCTTGGTTGAAAACCCAATAAATTTCACTACTAACTCTTCAGGTTTTTCTATTTCGCCAAAATTGGGTTTCAATAATTCATTATAGAATTTCATTAAACAACGTTTTGAAGTTGGATTTGTAACCGATCGATCTTTTCCCATTGTTATATCCTCTAACTTCTTTTTCAATAGTGGAATTGTCTTCTTTGGTAATAATTCAGGATCTCCTTTAGAAGATGAAAACCAATGATGATGTTTGGAAGGTGAAGCATCTCTTTTGCTAGCCGGCAATGAAGATGAAGGGAGCACCGATAAACGATTTGAACGCTTCTGGGCAGCAGAGGCTATCAACGAAGATGATTTATTAATATTATTTTCATCAAAAGTTTTCTGTACAACTTGTTTTCGTACTATTTTGAACCTTGGTTCATTCTTGTACTCCAATAATGCAATCTTTAATAATGATTCATAAACACTATAAACCTGATTCTCTGTCAAAGATGGAGGTGGTACAATTAAAGACGATACCTCTGAAAAATAAGAGCTAGTGGATTCACAGCTTATTGTTCGTGTAGGATCCAGAGACTCCTTTTTGACAGCATCAATTCTATTGCTCATGATGTTAGTATAGAGAAGGCTGTCTCGAGCAGGATCAAAATATAATACTTTATTAAAGTAAGTCTATAGTTGGTTTAACTTTTTTTTTTTAGCATTTAAGTGCGGATGTCTATTCCCTCTATAATATACACTTATTCATGGCAGCGAAATACTGGAATGTAATCCAGAAGATTAAATGGATTTGATTTAGAGCAGGAATATCTATACTTTAATAAAGAGGAAGTAAAAACTGGATTAATATCAATTTATCAAACCGATTATAAAATCTATATCACGTGATTAAGTTTCTTTAGTGCTAATACAAGTGCTAATACTACATTACAACTATCGCAATATTGGAAGTGATAGCTTGGATGAAGAAAGTAAGTTGCTGTTGTAACAAAATTTATTATCACTGACATTGGACGTAGTAATTTCTTAGCCTTTTATTCACTTACCTCCCTTTAAATTACGCTTGTGTTGCAAATTATTCTTCTTCACTAGTTTCTTTCTTTCAGCTCTGGCTAATGTTCTTGGATCTACTAGTTCATCTGATGTACCTTTAACCTTATCTTCAACTTCAACTAGCCATTGATTATCAAGATCTTTGTTCTTACCTTTATAACCCCACTTTGGAACCCATTCACCAGTAGCTTCATCATACACCATCTTTCCTGATTTTTCTTTGGCTTGAATGCCCTTCTTTGCAGCAAATAATTCCCATTTAGTTGGTTCCTTTGGTTTTGGTAATGGTTTTTCTCTTGGTAATGGAGTGGTAGGATCTGGGAGCTGGATTAATGATATACTCTGGCTATTCGAAGTGGCACTTTCAGTGGTACTCTTTATTGGTAATGATAAAATTTGATTTATTAATAATTGAGCATTATCTCTAGCTAATGACTTTAAATATTCTTCACGGTCTGTATTATGAGTTGATAATTGGTCTTTATCTATAGGATTTGAATCAAAAACGGCTAAGTTACCCAAATCATATATGACTGGGATTGGTTTTTCTACAGTAACAGGTTTACTATTGCGAAAAAAAAGTATGATGTTAGTAACGCAAAGATGCAATGAGAGAATAGTATGTACACGCTTTAAAATCAACCGTGCCATTTGTATTATTCAGCCATACGTACTATTGGACTTCTTCAGTCATGGCCTCTGTATTGATATTAATTTGGAAAGTGATGAAGACAATCTGCTGTTACTGTGTAGGAGGGCATCTAAAATAAATAATTTTAATCTAAAAAAAAAATTTTCAGATGTTAGCTGAATTGAGAAATGTCCTAATGTTCAGATAATAGCTCTCGTTATGAAACTAACTGCCCAAACTCTATACAAGATTAGCTTTAATGCTATTTGCTTCTTGAAACTACAACCACTTAGCCTTAGATTTATTTCTCACCACGAATTAAAATATAATCTGTATAGTGGCTGCATATCTGCATATATATTTAACTTATCAAACATTAAACAATTTTCTAACAACTCTACTTGACCCATTGTATATGGGTGGTTGAATTTCCTGCTCACCGTAAACTATCTTGTTCAATTGATTTAGTTGTGCCATAGCAATGTTCGTGTTATATTTGGCAATAGAGTACATCTGAATTATATCAAAACTATCATTTAATGATATAGTTCCATCACTCACTGCTTTTTGATATTTAATGACTTGAGTATCTCCTGCCAAAGATCTAAACCAATTAGAAACAATTTTGGAGTAGATCATAACTAGATATCTACTGACTCTGAATAGATAATTGTTTAATATTGGGAGTTCCTTTTTCAGTTGGTTTTCCAAAATAATATATTCTTGAGCATCAGCTGCATTAAAGTCAGATGGAATCCAAAACTTAGTAGCGTTCGAGCTACCAGCATTAGAAGAAAATGACGTTGCAAGATCATTATATTTGTTTCTTTCTTGATTAATATAATTAATGTATCGACTCCTACTAGACTGATGTTTGTTTATCATTAACTTTATAGGTTTACACTGTTCGAGGGATAAGTCAATAGATTTAATAATTTTATTTTCTATTTCCGTAATCATCACTTTGGTTGATTCTTCATTATCTTCTACTTTTTCACTATAACTTGAATAAATCGACTTGATATAGATATCATCTGCGCTATCATCCTCCTCACTACTTGAGTCTAGTTCCATAAATATTTCCCAACGATGAGCCAGTTTAGCATGAGCCTTGATAAATTTTGAAAAGCTTGGTAAAGACTTTGTAACAGCTGATTTTAGTGTTCTAATTCTTTGATAATTTCCTTTGAAATCATCCGCAGCTTTGAGATACTCATCTATTAAATTTTCAGATTCATTGTGGAATTTTGGTGAAATAATGGTGTCAAGTCCTTTAGCATTTGGAGCATTATTATTGGCATTACGAGCAGCTTCAGATATCTTTGAGACTTCAACTTTCGGCTCAGCGCTATTAAGAACTGGTGAATGAAGTATATCCTTATTGTTTTCTAAATCATTGAGAATCTCTTCTAAGTATGCTTTGGCTCCATGAAGATTTTTCAATTTATCAAGTACATTGTAATCACCATGAACATTTGAAGAATAATAAAACTTCTCAACCAAACTATCGATTAGTAGTAAATACATTGGCAACCTTTGGATTGGTTTTACCAATAGAGATTCAAAGTTATGGAATGACGCTTTTGCTTTGGCCAAGTGATTACAATCTCCAATCCATTGTTCAACCCTTGGATCCCCAGATCTCATGCACCTTTCTAACTCTAAAATTTGTAGTTTATAATTTCTGAAATAGGAAGAATACGAAATTTTGACTCTTATGAAGAATGAATGTAAAAGTTCACCGATATCAATCTCCTTAACATTAGAATGATTAAAGACTTCTAGAACATCAGTTGTTTTATCAAAATTCAGTATTTCTTCATTATTTGGAATACTCTTCTTGATGGCTTTTTTCAACTCTTTAATAAAAAATTGACTTAATTCAATAATTGTTTCAATATTACTGAAAATTATGGACTCTTCCCTTTTATTCAATATCTTTTGGTAATTCTTAATGTTATCCAGTCTATCTTTGTAAATCGTTCTAATCAGGTTAATATCATTATGATAGCTAATTTCAGTCTTCATTAAATTGTTCAAGCAATTGACATATTCGTAATTCTGAAAACATTCGTTTGAGGGAAAATCCAATGGAGTGTGAAGGTGAATTTTGGAATCAGTTATCAAGGCATTAGCATCATCTTTAAAGAATTCATGATCAGCCATTGGAGAATCAATTTTCTTATTGGAGTTGGAAGATTCATCTAGTAATGAATTAAATCTCTTTGGAATAAACTTAAATTTTCTCTTTCTAATGTCAGCCTGTTCATTGACTCTAGTTTGTATCTTATTTATAGCATTATCACCTGATTCACCATTAGTTGTATACCAAAGCGATGTAGCGTAAGGATTCTTCATTTTGTGAAACTGAACATCTGGTTTGACAGAGGGTTCATGTAATTCTAAATAAGACTTATCGATATCAGATTCAAGTTTACAGCTTCTATCACTCATGAAAGTCTCCATACTTGCACAGATATATGCATCATTAGTTGTTTCTTTAGGAGGATATGAGTTATCATCGTGGTGATCAAAGTAACAGGAATTTGAAGCTGTTAAAAGAACAGTTGAATAAATTGATGAAGAAGTATCAAAAGTTGACATATTTTAGCAATGAGATGATGATTAATGAATTCACCTGGTAGGTGAGAAAAAAGGCAGCTCACATTGTTTATGTATATAAGTCTACTAGAAGAATATCATTAGAGTTGACCCAAAGAGTAGCAAATATAATACTACAAATTTCTAACATCGTTGTGGTTGCAATATAAGAAAGCTGTTTCGTGTTTCAAAGCTCAAACATACATCAAACCCTTCAACAAAGTTCACCGTCCAAGATTCAATAATCAACAGCAGTTGTATTATGGGTCAAACGAGCGAAAGTGCTACTATTCAACTTGTCATTATGGAAAACAATGATTGTATTGTATATCTGACGTTATACCTAGTACCTTTTAATGAGTGCTTTGTCAATAGGTGTCAATTATGTTGTGTTAGCTAGCTAGTGTATGTAATTATCTGTACTTACAAATTGTATTTTTTTGTTATAAAAAAATCAAAATAGTATAGTATTAAAAGCAACAGCAAAACGCAATCAACAAGCAAACAACACCGCGTTACTACCAGTTAACTATTACCCCTTACTATCAATCTGCTAATATCTCAAGCTAATCAATAGCATTTGTAAACCAAATAACTTTTATAGCACATAAAAGCCAAATTTTGAGCTACCCAGAGTATAATATTTAGATATGTCATTTTTAAATATAGATATTGAGGCACAAAGAGATTACACACCTGTGAACAACTCTAATGGCAATAACAATCACAGTAAAAATATTGATAATGAAAATTTAATCAATTCCAAATCACAACTGATAATCTCAAAGACATCAAATCTATTAGCTGATTTTTCAAATGGTATAAATCAATTGAGTGTTCTGGTAAGCCAAATAGGTACTCCTAGAGATAGTTTGAAATTACGAACTACGATTGAAAAGGTTAGGATTGTTGAATTGAAGGAGTATAAACAACAACTGGAACATCTTATCAATGATATTGCACATCTTATCACCAATAATCCAAACAGTAGTGCACAAGAAAGATTCATTGAAGAAAAGACTAGAAAGGAATTCGATACCTTGTCCACTAATTTTAATCTATTGGATAGAAAGTACAAAGAACGTTCATATTCAATAAGTATACATGAAAAGACAAATACAGCTTCATCTTCATATACAGGAACGAATAGCATCAGTAGCAACATAACTGAAAACACACCTCTGATTAAACAGCAACAGCAGCAACTACAGCAACAGCAGCAATATACCATTTCTCAGCAGGATCTTGACTTACACACAGTTTTAGCTGAAGAAAGATCTCAAGAAATTAAGAAATTGCATACTGGAGTTCAAGAAATCAATTCAATATATAAACAGTTAGGTTACCTAGTTCAACAGCAAGGTCAACAAGTTGATACAGTTGAAAACAATTTATCCAATCTCTCAAACCATGTTCAAAATGCTACACAAGAATTAATCAAAGCTGATGAATATCAAAAGAAGAAGAAAAGGTGGACTTGTATAATATTAATCATTTTGATAATATTTCTATTGCTTGTCCTAATAACTATTTTTGCCTAATTGATTTTCAGGCAATAATTCGAATGGCTAATATAATTTTATAATTAGTGACAGGCTTATAATATTATTTAATGTACATTACTAAAAAAAAAAGTTAGACCAACAGTTAGACCAATACATATTTATAATTTCTAACATAAATGCACTTTACACACCAATAAAGTAATTCAACCATAATAATTATCCCCCACCTTAATTAATCAACCAGATACCATATAAACATTGTATATAGTTCATTAAAGGTACCAGTATACAACAGCTATGAGTATATACACTATGTACTTAAACGAATACTAATTTCAATCTTCCCAATACTATAAAATAGATCTTCTGTGAGAAGATCCTTGCCTGATATTAAAGGCAGTTCTTTTATCAAGAAGCTCATCTCCTGAATCATTACTTAATTCTGAAGGGGTTTCCTCTTCAGAATCATCACTACTAGTACTATCACCAGCATATGTAATTCTTTTAACTGGATGAGTGTAGATCAATCTTGAAGAGGTCAGCTCACTTGTACTGGAAGTCGAACTTGAGTCTAAACTTTCAGTGTTACCGTTAAATTCTTCCGAGCTTGAAGATGACGAATGGATAGATTTTCTTCTTAAATCAGGTTTTGTATATAAATCATCACCATCATCATCATCCCATCTCTTCGGGGTTGGTGCTCTATTACTTCTTTTAGATATCCTATAGTCAGTGCTATCAGTGTTATTACAAGATGATCTAGCAGCATAATCATTCCTGTTTTCATCTAAGATATCAACAGGGCTATTAATAAGTTGCTGGCTTCTTTCTAATCTCTCTTTATGACGCTTTATAGCCATTTCACAGCCAAACTGAGCATCTTGGATAAATTCTTTGATAGATTCTCTGTTGTCATACGCAAAAACTGATAGACCTAAAGCAATGATACAAGAGGTAGTAAACGGAATTAATGGAACTTTTACAACAAAATCTTGTTAGTAAGTATATCTTAACATATTTTTATATATCTGGCAAAAAAAATAAACGCACCAGGCATTGTATCTGTGAGGTTTGTTGTTCTTCTTTTACATGATTTTGATGGAGAAAATTGAAAACTCCTTTAATTAACTTCAAAAATGTGGCAAAAATATGCTGTAAGATTTCGGAATGGAAATTGGTGGGAAGGTCGAGGTCTTTTTTTTTTTTAGTTCAATGACATTACTAAAATGTTCGGATGTTCATATATTAGTTTCATTTCAGTAACTATTTACCTTCTATTCATTTTACTAGCATATATCTATCTATAGTAGAGTAGTGAATTCCATCTAAATAGATCCTAATCAGTTGAATAATTCCGAGAAACTATTAGTGAATCTTTCTTTTGAGATCACAGTTCTTTTTGTTACTAACGTAATTTTAATTTTTAATATAATGTAATTAGAAGATACGTTTGACCACTGATCTTTCACATCAGTTGAATTCGATTCAAAAACACTGTCTATATCATATATTTCAGAAATAAGAGATCGCCTACAATGAGTGGGCATTCAAATAACTCAAACTGAATGAGCCCTTCTATATCATGTTGTATGTTTTCTTTTAACTGTTGTAATCAAAATTTAGAACTTTGTCAAAATCGGTTTATCAATTGGCGTCAGGATAAAACTCTAACACAAAATGATACGAACTTGCGACAACCCCATAAATACTCCACCTCTGATCTACAACTAAATACTACAATTATTATGAAATTACGAAACATTAATTTGAAATAACGATAAAAGCTGTGATATTCTCAATGTATAAACAGAGTCTCTAGAGCTTCTGGTCAAAAATTATAAGTTCTTGAGTCTGTTCTGTTGTCAACTATATGCTATGAAGTATAAGCAAAAAAAAAAACATAATAAAATTAAAATAAGAATAGGAGGATAGAAACACAACTCTCATGATGAAAAAATATATAACATAGAACTGAATTGTACTGCAAAAATTATAGCAGTTATATTAATATCAATAATATTAATAGTGCTAGTAGTAGTAATAGTATTAATAGTAATAGTAATAGTATGATGATAAAGATGATGAAACTGATAAATAATACATAGTAATAGCTGCCTGTGATCTATAGTCTATAAAAGACACAAAAGTTCAAACTTTCGCATTATAAAACATTTGTTGGCAGTACTAGGAACTGGAAATTTATGAAAATGATTATAATAGAGCAACAATAATCATAATATTAATAAAAAAGCAATAATAATTATAATTTTATTAAAATATAATGATAATGAAAAAAGTAGTGATTGTGAATGAGTTATATATAAAAAAAAATGATGTTTAGTAATGTCCATTATCATCAAGTTAAAAGAAAATTAAAATAGTTTTGAAAAGGTAATGTAGCACCTTTATACATAATAGTAAAAAAAAGAACTAAAAAAGTAAATTTAACAACGACGGCAAACACCGAACAAAGTTTAAGGTCAATAGATTAACTAAGTAATATCAGTAATGATTTAAGCTGTAGTGGATTGTGATAGATATTCCCACACATTGAGTACAATAATAGTGATAACAGTGATAGTAATAACAATGATGATAATAATAATGATGATAATAATAATAATAATAATGATGATAATAATAATAATAATAATAATAATAATAATAATAATAATAATAATAATAATAATAATAATAATAATAATAATAATAATAATGATAATAATAATAATAATAATGAAAGAATATTAGCAGATTGTTCATGAAGATTAAAGGTAAGCCGTTTATCAAATATTCAAGAAGTAGAATAATGCAGAAGAAAGTATGGATGGAGTTACTCTCGATATAGTTGTTGTTTCAACCTTTAAATCCACCAGATTGTTGATTATAAACAAAACTACTATTTCTTCGTTGTCCTGGTCCTCTTACTCCCAATGGATTCTTGGAAAATGACAATCTAATACCTCCTTTGTTTGGAATTACACCGGGTCTTGGTAATGTACTACCATATAGTTCAGCAAGAGCTTTGGTGGCCAATACCACGTCATCAAATTCAACGAAACACATTGGGCCATGACTATGAGATACTGGACCAGCAGTGGCAGGGCCGCCATTAATATTTGGTTGATTCTTCGTTCTGAAGCTAAGTCTTCTGAAACCTTGTTGTGGTGCAAACAATTGTCTTAATTCATTTTCACTTGCATCAGGAGGTAAATTACCTACGTATAATGTATTACATGGAGGATTTTGATCAGCAGGATTGGCAGGTGGCGGAACTCTAGCTAACAAAGATAAATCAACTTGAGAAGAGCTTTGTGAGCTATTCGAGTTTGGATTTAGTGGGTTATTCGATGAAGCTGGAGTTGAAAGTATATTACTTGACTGAGAAGTCATTGATGGAGCAGAATTTGGAGGTTGTTGTTGGTTTTGAAGTTGATTAGAGCTCAAACCGGAGGATGAAGATGTTGGAGCTCCACCTAAGTTCAATGGAGCTAATGGGCCAGTTGATGAGGATGTATTCAACGATAGTTGAGATGGAACAACTTGATGGGCAGAAGATGATGACAACTGATTATTTAATAATGGTGATTGGTTAAAGAATGCAGAATTTTGTCTTCTTCTATCCCAATCAATGCCAGTTGGGGTCTGTGGGGTGCCAAAGGTTGAACCTGGATTAGCATTATTGTTATTACTATTGTTGTTCATGCTATTGGCGCTGCTATTACTATTATTGCTATTATTATGGTTGTTGTTGTTGTTGCTGCTAATGTTACTGTTATTAGTGGTTATAGGAATAGTGTTTGTAGTCTTACTATTACTATTATTATTATTATTGTTGTTGTTGTTATTGCTGTTATTGTTGTTTGTATTTGCTGAACTTACAGAGTTCGGTCCATTAGAAGTCCATGGATCTCTTACTAGTTGTTCATATTCTCTTGCATCCTGTTGAGATTCCATCAATAGCAATGATTTTCCTGTACCCGAAGTTGAGGAAGTAGGGGCCGTATTTTGAGAGTCACTAATGGTTTCTGGAATCATATCAGTGTTGGTAAATGGATCACTGAATAAAAATCTTGATCTCTGAGCACCAATACTTGGTCTTTTACCATTATTACTACCAATATTTAAATTCAAAGGAATTTCAGATTCTATTAACTCAGCTTTAACATATGAAGGATAATTTGGTCCAAATATTGGAGTTGATTCTAATATCTGAGAGTAATTAGCAGCAGCAGAAACTGACTTAAATTTGGCAAATATGATCGGTTGATTATTGGAGTCAGCCAAAAGGTCCAACCCAATAAAATCGTTGGCTAATGCAAAAATACAATGTGCTTCTCTCATTGTTATATCATTTGGGATATTTCTCACTTTTAAGACGAAGTGTGGCAATTGAGCTTGTTGATAATTCTGTGATTCTTGCTGTCCGATCTGGAGTTGTTGTTGCCCTATTTGTTGTTGTTGTAATGGATCATCATTTAAAGTTAATGCATTTATATTCGTAGACAAATTCATTGGTGAAGTTGAACTTAAAGAGTTATTTGATAACTGTCTTCTACTATCAGACAAAACATTGGATGATAGGTTTAATGAACTAGTATTTGGAGAAGTTGAGTTGATGTTACCAGTATTTATCATCATTGGAGGTTGCATATTTGTAGACATGATGAAAATAATTAGGAATGTTATAACTAGGAGTTTATAGTGTTTTGAAGATGATTAATTATGCTAATATAAAAAATAAATTGGATTATGATGAAGAAAAATGAGAAATAATAAATGATAAATGATGAATGATAAATGATAACTGATAGATGATAAATGATGAATGATAAATGATGAATGATATATGATGAATGATAAATGATAAATGATGGAGATTTAAATAGCAAAATAGAGTAGTAGTGTATATGTGCTTTGAATATTTAATATTGACTTGATCGATAGATCTTTTAGATTCTTGAATTGAAGTTATTATTTAAATTCTATTATCAAACTAGTTCCAATGGTTTATATTGATCTGTGTTTCAGTTTGACTTATATATAATTTGTTTAAGAATAAGTTAAATTTTCACCAGAGCTGATTTTGAATATGAGAATAATTGAACAATAAACAATAAACAATAAACAATAAACAATGAAACAATGTAACGGCTTTAAAAGCAAAAATTTATAACTTTATGATTAATAAATGAAGAAGAGTAAATATTTGATAATAATGATTGATGAAGTGATTACTTATTATGATTTATGGATTATAGTAATTGTAATTGAGCTTTGATTTTATAAAAGTTGAAATTTTACGCCACGCGTATCTCAAACAATCAGAATCAAGATTATAATAAAATTATAAGCAGTAATTCAACTATAATTAATCCAATGGGAAATGTTGCTTCAGAAAATCACAATGCACTTTTTCAAATAATGATAGTCTCTATTAGAAATCTGGAGTGACGTAGTGATTGTGAATTCTTTAAAGGTAAGTTTGATAAGTATTGTGATATGAGGAATTAGTATGGGAGTTTATCACACTTTCTGTTTTTTTTAAGGATTGGAAAAAGTGCGAAATTTGGTTGTCATGGAAATTTTGAGGGTTTCCCGGCTGTTTCCTAAGTCAATTCCTGTTTACTTCTAAATTTTTTACGTATTGAAAAAGTAGAAAATTTGTTGAAACTGGTATCATTGAGAAGATATAGGCTTATAGAGTATATAAATTTATTGCTAAACTATATAAACAGGTTATTTGACTAGTATCTCTGTCTATAAATCTTTCTTTACACAAGTGAACATCCAAACACCTTTATCCCACAAATTTCCCAATTGGGAATGAAAATTAGAATGCAGGTCGCTTGATTTTTTTTTTTCTCTTTTTTTTTTTCTCTTTTTTTTTAAAAAAAATACTTGGTTTTGGCTAATGACTGTAACCTCTTGTAGAAGTTTGAGTCTTTCATTAGTTAAGGATATAATAGATAGAGAATTGATTAACTATATAAATTGAGGATGTATCAAGTATTTGGCAATGGCTATTATGTAATTCTTAAGTCTTTACCTCATATGATTCTTCTTCTAATCCCTGTTCACTGTTTGCATCTTGCTTAATAGTAGGAATATCATTTATATGGTATATTCCTGTTCTAGGCTTTAAGATAACTAGATTCTACATGTGAGTTAGATATATAGTAAACGATTATATCTTATATCCTCAAAATATGTGATAAAATCAATTGAACTTCAAGTATCATATAATTCAATTTATTTGCGAATAGTAAGTTGTGACTGCTTTTCGCAATAGTGTTAATTGTTGTATTCGAAATATACTGGCCATTGCAATCATACAATTTATTACGTGTAGTGATTAACTCAATGAATCATTATTACAACCGTTCGAAGTATTTTGAATATAAATTATAATGTGCTGATAAGATTTGGCTAGCTCTCAGTTCTAAATATCTTGCTTCATGCTAGTCAAACTGTGCCAAACTGCTAGTCAACTAAATTTTAGTAGTTCATAAACACATATTAAAAAATTTAAAAAATTCCGATGCGGGGAGTCGAACCCCGGTTTGCCCGGTGAAAGCGGACCGTGCTAGCCGTTACACTACATCGGACTGTAATAAATTTAAAAATTTCAGGTAATTTATACTTATATTATATCACGTGACCGAGAAAAATTTATCACGTGATTAAATTATATTCAAAACTGATGGTTATGAAGTCTTGGTTGCTTTTAAAATTGACTTGGGTATAAAGGAAACATATTGTAGAAGTCAAATGCTCTATGATTCTGTCAGCATCAATTAAGTTTCTTTATTTTTGATGAATTTAAGAGGAACTCATATTGTATAGACTTATAAATAAATAAATAGTTTTACTAGACTACTAAATTTTTTTTTTTTAAATAGTGTGTGTATGCTTTTTGTTTTTTTCAGTGTTTCTGGGGTAAAGACAAACCACAATCTAATTTAATATTTAGGAAATGTAGTGACCATTACTACTACATAAATTTATTGGATCCTTCATTAAGTAGGACTGGTAGTAATCAATAGGTGGCGTGAAGAGAATGTTTTTATAATCTTGGATCGAATCACCAATTAAGCTTAGTTAATGATTCATAGTAATTTGATAGCATATATATATATATTGTAAAATGTCTCCTCGCAGACAGCATTAATTTTGGTTAAATGAGTTCAAATCTTTAGGCAGTAGGGCTCTTATTATTCTCCCTGCTCCTCTTGCCAGGACAAATGGAGATGACCTTGAACTTATTTTTCTCAGCCGAGCTTCTTTGCCAGATTTTTTTTTCCCCATTGAAACGAAATCAAGCTTATTTATCATGATCAGATACTAGGAAATAATATAAAGGTTGTAAAAGATCCTCTTTAATGAAAAGTTTCTTTATTCACTTATATATATTCTTGTAATTCATTCTCATATAATATATTATAAAGTATCGTTTAACAATGGCAGAAGAGGTGGATTCCTTATTAGTAGATAATGTTAAGTCAATTGTAGCTGGTGGTGTTGGTGGTGTAGCTGCTGTAATTACAGGTCATCCATTTGATCTAATGAAAGTTTGTATGCAATCAGGTCAATATAAAACAATTGGTTCTGCTGCGAGTTCTATCCTAAGCAAAGGTGGTCCATTGGGTTTCTATAAAGGTGTTGTACCTCCACTAATTGGAGTTACACCAATGTTTGCAGTCTCATTTTGGGGTTATGATAAGGGTAAACAAATTGTTCAATCATATACTGGAGTAAAAGATGCCACAAAATTAACAACTGCTCAAATATCAACTGCTGGTTTCTTAAGTGCCATTCCAACCACTTTAGTCGCTGCTCCATTTGAAAGAGTTAAAGTAATTTTACAGACTCAAAGTGAAAGTGCTAATAAATCAATGATTAATGCTGTAAAGAGAATTGTTCAAACTGGTGGGGTTAAATCTTTATTCAAGGGTTCAGTAGCAACTGTAGCAAGAGATGGACCAGGTTCTGCTCTATATTTTGCTACTTATGAAGTTGCCAAACAAGAACTAACTAAATTATCAAATGCTAAAGACGGTGAATTATCATTATTAGCCATATCAACTGCGGGTGGTCTTGCTGGTATGTCAATGTGGATTGCCGTTTTCCCAATTGACACAATAAAGACAAGATTAACTAACTCTATTGATTCTAAAATTACTGCAAAGGAGGCTTTTCAACAAATTTATAAAAACGGTGGTATCAAAGGTTTCTTCCCAGGTATTGGACCTGCGTTATTAAGAAGTTTCCCAGCTAATGCTGCCACTTTTGTTGGTGTTGAATTAACTCATCAATTCTTTAAAAAATACTTTTAATTCAAGGTGTTGTAATAGTTGATCTTATCCATCTTACTGTATTTCCTATTTATATTGTCTATATTCATGAGTCTTGTTTTCATATATATTTATTTACATAATTAATCTAACTATCGTAGTGGATAAAACTACTCCATTTTAAAGGTAGTAAGTAGTAGTAAAGAAATAGTGAGTTTGTAGCCCGTGACATTTCTATAAAAAAAAATTAATAGTACTTAACTTAGTTGCCAGGTTGATACTTTTAGGAAAACACGGTTTCAACAATAATTGTACACTGACAATATGAGTTATTCAAGAGAATTATATATTGCTAGATTAGCTGTTCAGAGAGCTGCATATCTTACACGCTCAATTCAATCTAAAATTTTATCAGATCCTCATGATACAATAATTAAATTAGATCATTCACCAGTAACATTAGGAGATTATTCATCTCAATTAATTATAATTGATTATTTAACTAAAAACTTCCCTAATGACAAGATAATAGCAGAAGAAAATTCAATTGATATTGATGATTCTTTTGGTAGTAAAATCATAGATGAAGTTAATAATTTAAAGATAAATATAGATTATACCAATGAGAATATTGGAATACCAATTTTTAAAAATATTGATCAAATAAAAGAAACTTTAGATAAAGGTGGTGCAGAACAAACTTCAAAGGGAAGAATTTGGACCATTGATCCAATTGATGGAACAAAGGGGTTTTTAAGAGGCGATCAATATTCCATCTGTGTCGGTTTAATTGAAGATGGTGTTGTTAAATTAGGTGTTATTGGATGTCCAAATTTAAACATATTACATGATGGTAAAGAACAAGGTTCACTATTCTATGCAGTTAATAATGGAGGTTCATATGTTTCATCGTTGTACAACAATGTTATTCTAGAGAATGATTTGAAGGAAAGCATTCATATGAAGAAAGATTTAAAATCAACAAAAGAAATAAAAGTTGTAGAAGGTGTCGAAAAGGGACACTCATCTCATGATGATCAAAGTAATATAAAATCAAAGTTAGGTATAACTAAGACTACTAACTATGATTCACAAGTTAAATATTGTGTTCTGGGATATGGATTGAGTGAGTTATATTTAAGATTACCTATCAATTATTCATATAAAGAAAAAATTTGGGATCATGCTCCAGGTAGTGTTATAGTTAAAGAGGCAGGAGGTATCGTTACTGATATGCATGGAGCCCCACTAGATTTTAGTAAGGGTAGATATCTATACAGTAAAGGTGTCATCGCATCTAATAATCAATTCCATAATATCATAATTAAGGCCATTAGTGAAACTGTTAAGGTTCCTGAGGGCACATCAGACTAAGATCTAAAAAAGAAGATAACCCAATCAGTATAAAGATGAAGAAAGAAATATGAGATATGCTATATAGATCTAAAGTGAAGCATAGTATAACAAATTATAAAAGAGTAGTTATGTGAGAGTAACAAGTATATCCAAAACCTTATGAAACAACAGATTTAATTTGGTTACTATATAACAACGGATTGTACTTCCTGTTACGGCATCAAAGTAATTTGTGGTTATTATTATTTTATGTGGTTATGGCTGTGAATTAGATATTTTTATCATTTGTTATCCATATGAAGATTGAGATAGTATCACTGGCTACTTTTAATGTGATGGGGTATTAGTTAGTATATTATCATATATGTATATAATAAATGTAAAGACAAAACTTAAATATAAAATGGTAATCTTTCGATATTAAGCTGGTGAACGATGTAGTTATTATTATATTATATTCATCCATCTCCGCAAGTTAAAGGACAACAACCAGTCTAGGTCGGAATTCATTTTGACCAAAGCCACGTTTCGAACTCCAGGAAGATGCTTCTGCCCAGCTCATCCCGCACGCCGTCTACCGGAATTCATTTAGGCGGAAATCTTCTTTTAATTTTTTGGAAAATTTTTTTAAAAAAAAGAAGTAAAAGGTCAGGGTTTTTCAGATATCCATACCCAAATAATTTAAATCAAATTCAATTGAAATTTGTATTCATTTGACAGGCAAAGAGAACATATACAATAGTTTACACTCTCTAATAAATCTTTGTTAGATATCCTCAACATTTATCTGTTGTATCTTACCGTTTCAACGTCCCCTAATTATTGTTATCTCATCTTATCCCTATTTCTACCAGCTCTCAGACTTATTACATCCCTATTGCATATATAGGTCAGTCACACTCTTATTTCAAATACATTATAGCTTGATATTCTGCCTTATAATATAACAAGTATATATTACTATTGGTCAGTATATTCAATAATCATTTCACTTCTTTTCTGTTTTATTTTCTTTAGTCATATATTATCATCAAATTATTGAGACATAACCTCAACATCATCACTTTAAATATACCAAATTTCCTCTAAAATACAAAGTAACAAATATTAAATATTAAATATCAAACATCAATTATCAAACAGTAATTATCAAATATTAAATATCTAATATCAAACATAATATAATATATTAGCAAAATATCATCGGTAATGTCAAGGGAACCTGCCATATCAAATCTATCATCACAACTAAGACAAGTCAATATAAACGATGGTCAAAATCATCAATACGTGCATAATCTTCAACAACTGCAGCAACAGCAGAATCAACAGAATCAACAGCAGAATCAACAGAATCAACAACAGCATGCTATAAATCGTTCTTCAAGTCAAAATATCACTACACATGATCAACTTAGACAATCAAATCCAGATATGACAAATCAAACTGAATCAAGAATTTCAAAATTCTTTAGGAATTTACCTGATGAAGGTTATACTTTAATAAGTCATAGATCAGCTCCAAATGGATTTAAAGTGGCAATTATTCTTAGTGAGTTAAATTTAGATTATCAAACGATTTTTTTAGATTTTAATGCTGGTGAACAGAGAGCTCCTGAATTTGTACAAATTAATCCAAATGCTCGTGTACCTGCATTTATTGATCATGGTAATGATAATTTATCAATATGGGAATCAGGTTCAATTATTCTTTATTTAGTTCAAAAGATGTTAAGAGATTTTGGTGAATGTCCCTTATATTCAAATGATTTAGCTGAACAATCACAAATTACAAGTTGGTTATTCTTTCAAACTTCAGGACATGCACCAATGATTGGTCAAGCTTTACATTTCAAATATTTCCATTCTCAACAGGTACCAAGTGCGATTGAAAGATATACTGATGAAGTTAGAAGAGTATATGGAGTTGTTGAAATGGCATTAGCTGAACGTAGAGAGGCATTAGTTATGGAATTAGATGTAGAGAATGCAGCTGCATATAGTGCAGGTACTACACCTATTTCCCAATCAAGATTTTTTGATTATCCAATTTGGTTAGTTGGTGATAGAATATCAATTGCAGATCTAGCATTTGTTCCATGGAATAATGTTGTTGATAGAATTGGTATTGATTTAAAGGTTGAATTTCCTGAAGTTTACAAGCATACAAAGCATATGATGAGAAGACCTGCAGTTGTACGTGCTTTACGTGGTGAAAGCTAAAAATTCAAGAGTAAAAAAACTCCAAATAAATCTAAAATTCTTTTATTATTTTCTTTCCTTTAGTCATTTCAATTCATAACATATAAATTGTTAAAAATATTGCATAAATTATATTTCTTTTTTAAGCTTTATTTTCAATGATAATTTTATCAATCTTTCTAGTTATTGCTTTATTAATGAATAAAAATTGTTTCTTTCTTTTCCTCCTGTTTCTTGTCTGTGTTTTTTTTTTCTTCTTAATTACAATGGTCAACGATAAACTTGTAGATAATTTAATGACTTTTCAATCATAAGAGATTATTCTTTGATGCACAATAACCAAATAAGACTATACCAATAAACAGAGCTAAACCAAAACAAATGAATGCAATTATACCAAATATATTTAAACAAATTCTTGTTCCATTTTGCCAATTTCTCCAATGATTAGCATTATTATTATAATTATTATTCTTAATATGTCTAATATATGCTAATTGTTTTAATTTATTATGAATACTATCAGTTGTATTTGATACGGAATGTTTATAAATTGGATAATTATTTTGAATAATATTAACATTATTTAAGAATCTTTCCAAAGTATATTGATGTTTACTATTCTGATTCTTATTTTTATTACCATTTCTTAATTCAAAATCAATTGCTGATTGAATGAAATCAAGATAATCATTTGAACAATCAATTGATTCTTCTCTCATATTATTCATTAAAGTATTTGATGAAGAATTATCAATAATATAGACTTGTTTTGGTTTCTTTAATATACAATTAATTTTTTGATCTTCCAATTGATTATAAATTGTATTTGATAATTGATCTTTTAATTCCAATTGTTTTTCAATATCATTAGAAAATGAACATTCTAATGAAGACATGATTAAATATTTATTAGGTTTCCATATAATAATTATTACAATTAATAGATATTGGAAAAGAATACGTTCATATCATGCATGATCTTTAGTACTTATATATATATATATTTGATATATATAAATAGTATTTATAATAATGTTATTAATATTCTCAAAATATAAATATCTATATTATATTTAAATAAATCATAAAAGATTATTGTTATATATTAATTCTGTTTGAATTATGACTATAAAATGTTTATGATTATTAATTCTGTTTGAATAATTATCATAACATATCTGTGATAAAATATTCCTATATATGTAATAATTTTGAGATGATAAATTGAATCAAGTTAATTATTCAATTTATATTAATGATCACATCATTTATTTAGCAGTACTATAGATAGTTCTCTATAGTATACACTGTATAATTATGAACTCTCTCTATCATTAAAATTGATAGCATATATGTGATAAAAAAAAAAGGTTGAATTTTTTTTTTTGTACAGCGCTTAATGTAAAGATAATGGAACTCATCACGTGACTTATCCATTATTGATAAGTAAATAACTTTAATTATCTGTATCTTTTTCAAATGTTTTATAATGTTTATAATTAATCTAAGTTGATATATAGTAAATTACAAATAATATTAGACTAAATTATAATTGTATATGAAATAAAAGTAAAATCATATAATTAATCTAAACATTAAAGAGTAAACCATTAAATGAAAATATTTAGAGGTTAAAAAATATTAATTTTAATTTCCAATTCAACAATGCATACAAAAATATAAATTAATATTGATGTAATTAACCAATAATTACAACGATTGTTATATATCTACATATGGATTAATGTAATAATGTAACTATATGAACTTTCAAACTACATTCTCATATATCATTGCAAATTATACCAAGTATATTTGATAACTGTATTGTGTCTATATAAATAAAAGAAGAAGTATATATATATGCTAGTATACGCAGTATGGTCTGGATGTTCTAATGTTAAATTATCGCCTAATATTCTTAGCGTATTTCTCCTTTCTCCTTATAGTCTACCGAGCAGCGAAAAAAGAAGAAAACAAAAATTAAAATTAAAATTAAAATTAAAAAAAAAAAAAAAAACTTGAAGGGGTTCAAAAGTTCCAAAGTTCAAAGTTTCAAGATTAAATTTTTTTTATTTTTTTCCATTTTTGGGTCTTTTTTCTTATTTAATTTTTGTTTTTCAATTTCAATTTCAATTAAAATTTTTGTTTTCGTTTTACAGACATGGAATCTTCATTTTTTTGCTAATTAACTAAAATTAAAATACTTGACACGTTTATATTATAATAAATAAATATAATAAATATTATAATTAAAGACATTTATCTTAATTTCGTAATTTTATCTAGAATTTTTTTTTCCTTGAACCTAATCTATATATTGTCAGAATACTTCTGGAATTTATATATAAGTATCAATTTCAATTATAATTATAATTATAAGATTTGAATTATTTTAATTGTTATCAAATTTCAGATTTTCAGTTTTTCAATTTTTAATTTTTTAAGTCTGCTGCTTTGTTAAGTTTAATATTATTAGTTTCTAATCTATTTGTCTATTTTAAAAAAATTTCTGAACTTTAAATACAGGATATTCAAGGCTGGCTAAAAGGCTGAAGACATCTATTTTATCTTTTATCTGCAAAGTATGAGACATCTACAAAGGATAAAAACATATTTAATAGGTAGTATTATTATACTGATTACTATAGTATATTTTACAAAGAAATATTTTAATAATGAAAATTCGCTTGATACTTTATTCGGTCTAATAACTTTAGACCCGATATCAGGTACCAATAATAATAATAACAATAATAATAACAACATTCAATCAAGCGAACATAGTAATACAGATGATAATACTATATTTAATGATGTATTAATAACGGAGAATAATGAATTAAAAGTTGAATTGGATATATTACGTGAACAATTAGAAGCATTATCAATTGCTAAAGAAAAGGCTATAGTTGAAGCAATTCAGGCACAAGATGAAATTAAAAAGTTAAATGAAGAGACTAATATTAAAATTGCTAATGCTATAGCTAATGCTGCTCAAGAGAATTCTGATATAATAGATACAAATGTTGATAATAATATTGCTGATGTTAATACTGATAATGCTAATGGTGATAATGGTAGTACTTTGAAAACTACTTTAAAAAGTTTAAAGATAACTGAACTATCTAAGAAAGATCCAGATTATTATAAGACCGAATTTGTCTATAAAGATATTAAATCTGGTATTGATGGTAACTCAAATGATTTAATTATCTTTTCATCAATTACTCAAGTTTCATTAGGTATTGGAAGACCATCATTTAAACATTTTGTTCAATTTTTAATTGATGAAGTTGATCATGATAGTTCAAAGACTACTTTAGCATTATTGATTAAAGGTGATATTTTCTTTAATAAAGTACAAAAATCAATATTAGAAATGTTTGAAGATGATGAACCAAATGAATCAAATGGATTTGATGATAAAATTATGTTTTCAAAAGTTGTATTAATTAAAGCTGATTTTATTGAAGAAAAATTTCAAGTTACAAGATTAAGTAGACATGATGAAAGTGTTCAATTAGCAAGAAGAAGACATTTAGCAAGATTAAGAAATTTTTTAATTATTAATTCATTAACAGATGAAAAATATTCTTTATCATTAGATAGTGATGTTATGGAATTACCATCAACTTTAATTCAATCATTTATTGAATTAGATAAAGATATTGCCACAGTTAGTATTGATCTTAAAAATTCAAAGGGTGAAATTACAAGACAAGATTATGATTTAAATTCTTGGGCTGGTCCAAGAAGAAGACCAAATAAGGATGAATTAAATAGATTAGATAATGAACCTGATTATGTCTATGTTCCAGGTCCTGCAGGTGATTCAATTCATCTCTATGATTTAATAGTACATAGAAATGATTATGGTTTAAGTGATGACCATAATAGTAATTATCCATTAGATTCTGTTGGTGGTGCTGTATTATTTGTTAAGACTGAAATCTTTAAACAAGGTATACTATTTCCTCCATATAATTCAATTGGTACTGACTGGACAAGAATTGAAGGTTGGGATGGAATTGAAACTGAAGGTTTATGTTATTTAGCTCATACAATTGGTTATTCATGTTATGGTTTCCCTAATATACATGCATACCATGATGAATCCTAGTTGTTATTACTATTTTGTTATTGTGTTTGTGTCTGTGTCTGTGTTTGTGTCTGTGTTTGTTGTTGTTGTTGTTGTTGTTGTTTGTGTTTGTTGTTGCCTTTGCCGCTGTTGATATTACTGTCTTTGGTGTTAAAATTTGTCTTTGTCTTTGTTATTTGTTCTGTTGTTTATGTCATTAATATTATATATATATATATAGATTTTGCATTCTTGTTTTAATAAATAAGTACTAGAATTCCTTTCCCCTTCCTCTTCTTCTTAATTAATATTAACGATTTTATAATCTCTTGAAGTTCAACAGTCATCTATATATTCAAGAATATTTTTAAAATAATAAATAGTACGTTATGATCGATGGTTTCAATTTTTTCATTAATAATATTATACTGACATATTCCTATGCTAATATGCCTACTAATAGGTATATGAATGAGTACACAAACATATACACACATTTATATGTATATATAATACTAATAATCAACTGTCAAATATCTGTACTCACTAGCAGTCACTTCACATTATAAATAGGTCGAATTATACATAAATATTATAAAGCTCATCATGAAAGTAGAATTGAACTACTTATCAATACTGGGAATATATACATACACTGATACACATATGAATATATGTAAATGTAAATGTATTAGATAGATTACATAATAGTAGAGAGACTGACTAAATATAATGAAGGCAATACTACAATACTAAATTAATTTGCTTAATATAACGTTTTTTTATTCATTATGATAATAAATCAATACCTAGTAAGTACCGAGTACCACCGAATTGCCAAAAATATATCGACTGATAAGTGCTTAACTTCATAAGCAATAACAAGTAAACATTACAACACAAGATCAATAGACAAGATCATACATATATTAGGGTGCACCTTTTTTTTTGATTAATCAATTAAGTATGATTTGATGTAATTATTATCAAATTTTTACTAATATATATTAAGAGACGTAAGTGCATTAACAAGCCTATAAATATTTACTAATGATGAAAGACATATGTATTGTTATGATAAATTAAATAATTGTAGTTAGTTGCGCTTATTCAAAGCTAAGAGCATATAGTTCTTGACAGTTAGTAATCATTAGATCATCATTATTATTTACTCATTTTGGATATTATTGATATATACTAGGAATATATTGATGATGATGATTTTACAAAGATTTAAATGACGATTCCAACTAGATTATTCAATTACATGATTTAGATTAAATCACAATGTTTAAACAAATATTATCAATATTTAAATTATTGACCAATAATAATTCCACAATTTACTAACCCAAAATAACCAGCTGATATTTAATATTTGCAAAGTATAAGGTATTAAACGTCTATTAATATACATTAACTAATTATTCCTGATCATGAGAGATTTACAAGGGCTTAAAATTTTTTCCCTTTCCTTGGCTATTAAATTTGGCTATTAAATTTAAAGTATAAAATTTAAAGTATAGATAAGGTTACGAGCTCTGAACATAAATGAAAATGAAATCTAAATAGTAGTAAAGAATATACCTCATATAAACCTCTCACTTTATAAAAGAGTAATATAGCGCATCATTATATTATATCAGATAAACCTGCCGAACTACACATAATTCTAATCAAAGCTTTAATTAGTCATAATATCTAATATGATAGCATAATATAATATAATATTTTATTATAACTGCGATATCAACATAATCATATCTATTAAGAGTATTCTTTACTTTAATTGTAATAGCATTCTTTCATTAGGTTTTTTTGGCAATATTGAATTTAATTTTAAGCCTTTTAGCCTTTTACCTTTGTAACAGCATTTAAGTATCTTAACTTTAGAATATTTTGAATATTTTTATATCATAGTCATTATATTAATAGTATATTGTATATTGATAGTATATCGGTGGAATCAACTCTATATCGGGACTAAGAGTAACCATCACTAGTGTACGTACGTAGTACACACGTTAATCATTATATTTATAAGTTATACTTATGCAGATTCATCTATCATTAATAGTTGGTTGTAAATTTTGATAATATATATAAGGTTTTCGTCAAATCAACATTACTAGCATGATCTAACATCATAAGTATTAACCTTACATGTATAATACAAAGTTGAACTATATACATATATATTTATATTGTATATAAATGTAAATAAATATACATAATTTGTTTCTCATCTTGTTGCAAACCTCAAGTGAGTAGAAACTAAGACGTTATCCTCAACCTGCAGATTACGTAATACATTCCGGATACTGTACATTTTTTTTTTTTAAAAAAAGACCAATTTCTACTACTATTTTTAATTTGGCAATTTGCAAGTCCAACAAACTGAATTTAGTAATTGATTATTGATTTAAATTTGAATGTTATTTCCATATAGTATAAATTAATTAAGTTCTGCCCTCATATACTAAGTGCAGGATCACTCTACTATACTCTTGCTGCTATGTCCACCCTTATGACGTCTGGTGGTGGTGGTGGTGCTGGTGGTGGCTATATTAAGCAGGAGAATATAAGCAGTAAAGATAATATACTGAGTGGTGATGGTAGTGGTGTTGTTGGTGGAGGTTCTATTCACTATGATGATACTAATAACACCAATTGTATTAATAGAAATATCAATAGAAACATTAACAACTTTATTAAACCTGAAAATGATACCTTGAATTTTGAAGAGAATAATAATAATGATAATAATAATGATATAAATAACAATAGAAACGAACTACATACTTTTGCATGTATTGCTTGTCGATTAAGAAGAAGAAAATGTTCAAAAGAATTACCAATTTGTTCATCATGTAAGGCGCTTGGTCTACCATTAGATTCTTGTATCTATTATGATAATAAGATTGGTCTTAAATCAAAAAATTCAAAAAAGACATTGATGGAATTAAAAGTTGAAAATCAAAGATTAAAGAATGAATTACAAATAGAACAAACACTTTTTCAAGTTAATAATAATAATAATAATAATAATAATAATAACAATAATAGTAATAGTAATGATAATTGTAATAAGAACATCAACAAAAGGAGAAATAGATCAAACAACAAATATATTAATGATAATAATGGTACTATTAAAAGGACAAATGATACAGATAGTAATAATACAATTGATGACTATATGAATAAAATGGCACCTTTAAAATCAAATTCAATGCCTGAACTCTTAACTATTAATGAATTCTACTTTTCACCACTTTCATATGCTTATTTGGTAAGTAATGATCCTATATTGGTAAATATATTGCTGAATATTTATAAAATTTTGCTAATAGCTTCACATAATGAAAGTTCCAAAAATAATATGAATAAACCATTATCATTCTTTGATGAATATGGGTCTGTATTGGTTGCATGTATATCTGATCCATTGGATAAAGTTATCAATTCAAAATTAAGACAAGCTGAAATGATTTTACCAAACTATGAAATAATATTAAATTTTTTAATTAATTATTTTAAGTTAAGTAAATTAAGATCAGTTTCATTCATTCAATTAGATGAAATTTCATTTCGTAAAGAATTTAATAAAATATTTATTAAAAAGGATGATGGTAATGTAAAAATTACTCTAAGTAATCCTATTCAATTACCATTTATTGCTAAAGTTTACTCAATGATGAGTTTTATTGTATTTTATTATCAAGATATGAATATAGAGAATCCAGATACTTCAACAGCATTACCAACTACTTGTTGTAAAATGGGAATGGAATTATTAACACTCCATTCTTTAAAGACACCAGAAAATTATTTAAATAATCTTGATGTCCTACAAGCTTTGGTTCATGTAATGGCCTATGAAAGTTATGCTCCAAATGGTAAATTATATGATCCTCTAAATATTGCTAAAAAATCAAATTGTTTCCATACTAAATCACTGTTAACAATTGCCAAAAATTTAAAATTAAATAAAAATATTGATATAGAATATGCCAATTATTCAAAAGAATATAGAATTTCTTTAAAATCAGTATGGTACTATTTAGTATTTGTTGATTCAGTTGAATCTTTTGAAATGGGATTAAAACCAAGTGCATCTCATGATTCAATCCAATATAAAAATGAGCATATTAATTTAATTAAATATGATGATTATTGGCCTGATCTGGCAGAAATTGTCATCTTTATTAATGATATACTTCAAAATTATCATAAGGTCTTAAACTCAAATGATTCAGATTCATTACATAGATATTTGGAAATGTCTTTCATCCCACAAATCAAAAATTTTATAATTAAAAACCTTGCTGAAAAACATAATAGAGATATTTGTACTGAAATTAGACATTTATTGAAGTTAAACTATAATGAGTTAAATAATATTCCAGTATATTTCGATAAGGTTCAATGGATTAGTATATATTCACATCTCATAAATATGCTTTTAAGTGCTATACTAATAACAAAAAATTATTATTCTAAGAATCAAAAAGGTGTTGTTGATGAATTTGGTATGTTAAAATTAGAAAAATTTAAATTATTAAGTTTAAAATATTGTTATTTTATAATAAAGTTTTTTGAAAAATTATTTATGGCATTTATGGTCTTAGCTCAAAATGAAAATTCTTCAAAATTTGAATTTATTCAAAATTTAATTTCCTGCTTTCCTCATATTAGATTAATGTGGAGAAGAGCAAATCTTTATCTAGGTCAATATGTGGTGGAAACAGAATATCCAAATATTACTGCTTATGATGTTGAAACATCTTTGGTTCCATTATTGTATGAAATTGCACCAATTGATCAAGATAAAATCATTGAATACTTTGAAATCAAATGCAATTTCAAATATTTGGAATTTGATGACTTTATTAATTTTAATTTTGATTATGGAAATAATTTGAAACACTATTTTCAAAGATTCATTGATCCTACATATTTAGTCATTTGTTATGCTAAATATATTAAAAAGATCATAAACTTATTGGTTATTAAAACTTATAATTTGAGTTTCTTAAGATTGAACAGTTCAATGATTGTTATTTTAAAGATTAGTAATCTCAATGTTAATACTATATTCAAAAGATTTAGAAATTTGAATCCTTTGGAAGAATTTCCAGAAAAATTTGGAATCAGTCCATTGGATAATGATGATGATGATAATAATAAAAAGAATAAAGAAGGAAGAGAAGGTCAAGAAGATCAATACTTTGCCCATACCAATATTGTCGATAAGAACACAGTTACACAAGTAGATTCGAAAAATTCTAATAATTTTGAATTCAAAGAGAATGTAAAATCATCACCTGAAGAGCCTCCTCAACAAGAAAAACAAGAACAAGAATACGTACAGAAAGAACAAACAGATCAGATGCAAGAAAGACAAGAACAGAAAGTACAAGAATACCAGCAAAAATACCATCAAGGACAGACACACGAACCAGTGCAACAACAACAGAGTCAGAATGGAGAAGTTGAGCCAATATTACAGCCAGTGCATTTTGAAACATCAACTACACAACCAGTTATACAAAATCTACAACTGCTGCCGAATATTCAGTCACAAGTAGCTCCTCAGTTTACTCTGAAACCATTATATCTATATCAAACCCAAACACAAACTCCTTTCTATCAACAGCAACATATCAATAATAATATACCTAATGGTGGACAAACATTTACCGGACAAGTAGGTAATGCTCAATTAGTACCTCCACGTCAATCTATATCAAACCAAATACAACAATCAAACATCCACTCATCCATGCCATCAAATTTTCTCAATATTTCAGATCCGCGGTCATTATCCAGTTACTACAAGACAAGTGGTGTTCCAACTGTTTATCCTAGCTATAATGATAGTCTTCTAACCCCAGTTAATTCGGCACCAGCAACCAGTGATCAAGCTGGTAATTATGATGCTTCTGTAAATTCCAATAAAAGCAGCACAAGCAATTTCAATTTTGGAGAATTATTTGATACATCAATTAACACTAGATCATCCAAATTTGATTTCAAGAATTTCTTCCAAACTATTAATGAAGTTTCAAATGATAATGACGATCTTGATACGTTCTTGAATGATGATTTCAATGTTTACAATAGAAGATTTGGTTAATTATATATGAATTGAGAATGGGGGGGGGGGGAAGGGTATATACTTGCAAGAAAAATAGAGAATAGTTAAGGTTTTAATTATAAGCTTATTACCGATTGTGATGTTTATTTATTTTGATTTTGAAAAGATCTTTTAGCTCTACATTTCTTGAGAACAGATCGGACTAATGACACTTATGAAATTATTTAATGGTTATATGTTAATAATTCAATATAGAATGCTCAGAGTAGCATATAAAGATAGTTTTATAGAGACTATATAATGCGATAATTATCCATTAATTTAGTATTATTGAATAATATATCTATTAATGGACAAAAGTCTCGTATTTTACTATTATAAAGTATCAGTTGTAGTAAGGTATTTGAAATAGTATTTGATATAAATAGTCAAAATCACGCACAATTGACTACATAATTAATATCAGATAATAAATTATAAATCTCATAGTCTATAAATAGTAATAAATAACGTCCATTTGATGAATTAACTAATTATACATATATCAAGAGGTTAATGATATGCTTTCTTGATAAACAAACAACAGTGGTAATACAGTATATCCTTTAAAAGGATCAATATATATGTGTTGAAATATTTTGATATATCAATTAATCATCTCCAAGAAGTTCATGAACATGTTGAGCAACAAAATTAGGCATACCCCAACATTGATAACCAATCATTTTAGCTTGATAACAAAGACCTTCAGTTTCAATACCATCATAACCATCTCTATCCCAAGTTGCACCTATAGGGTAATAAGATGGGAAAAGAGCACCTTGTTTGTATACTTCAGATTTGGCAAAGAGAACAGCACCACCCACTGAATCTAATTTAGTGGCATAACTTATAGGTTCATTTTCAAATTCTCTATGAAGATCATGCATATGTTTAGTTTGGTAATCAACAGGTCTAGGAACAAAGATGAAATCACTTTGTGGATCATCCATCTTAGCAATATCCTCTTCATTTGGTTTTATTCTTGGACCAACCCATGAATTAAAATCATAGTTTTCAATATGAGTACCTTTAGTTACTCTTGGTACTAATATATCCTTTCCTGAATCAACAAATATTCTTAACATATCCCTTGGAATTATATGCATATCACTATCTATTGAAAAGGTATATTGTTCATCTTGTAAGGAATTAGTTATTAAGAAATTTCTTACTTTTGCAATATGGGATCTTCTAACTTTTTGGAAGTCTAATTCATGTCTTTGAGTTCTATCAACAGAATTTGCAAATTTAGATTCAATATAAGTTGGTACAACCAAAGTTATTCTATAATAATTAAGATTAGCAGAGTTTAGAAATGTTTTGATCTCTTGAAAATATTCTTCATCTCCCAATAGTAAAGCCAATGAAATTTTAGAGGGTTCATAATCAAAGGAAGCTATTAACTTTAAAAAATCATCAAACGTTTTTGATGGTCCATATGATTCCTTTGTAGCAATGATCGACATTAATAATATGGTACCAGATGGATTAAAATTTAGTTTATCATGCTGATAGACAGCCTTGATATAATCAGGGGAATCAAAATGAGTTTCTATATATCTATAATTTGTATTAATCATTGGTCCATTAATACTATCAAATTTTGAGTTTAAATCATCCATTTCAGATGATTTTATATTATATTCTGTTAGTGAACCTAGATAGATATCATTTAATTTTTCATAATTTGATTCCAATATATAATTATTCGCCTGTAATTTAAATATCATTGATTGTAATACCATATATTGATTTGTAGCGTATAATATCATTGAAAAAAGGATAACTGTAGTAATCAATTTATTGGTAAATAATTGTTTGAAGCTTAGTGAACGTATCGATGGTTTATAAACAAATGAAGAAGCCTTTGAAGAGAATGAACGTATTTTTGAATTGACTGAAGATGAGATAGATTTTGAGCCATTCGCTATTGACGATGATAGAGATTTTGAGCCATTTGCTATTGTTGATGATAAGGATATTGATCCATTCGCTATTGTTGATGATAAAGATTTTGAACCATTCGCTATTGTTGATGCCAAAGATTCTGAACCAATAGTTATAGTTGATGCAAGAGATTTTGAACCAGTCGTTATTGTTGACGCCAAAGATTGATAATTTGTAGATATTGTGTCCTTACAATCATTAAGATAGGGTATCCAACTATTTATATATGCCATTATAGCATCAAAATATGGAACAAGCTGTGGGTATTGTTGTAAGAAATTCTCCAGCATTGTAAGAAGTCAATATCAATGCTAGTACTCTATGATATCGGTACCTGATAATAGAATCAGTAGTTAATACTTAAAATTGTTTATATAATTTTGCCAAAAATTTAACTGAAATAAGCGGTATGCGCAACAGTAAACATATAGCTATTATAGATAGTTAAGTGAGTAAGAGAGGTAACATTAGGATTTAACAGGCGAGCATTTGACTCTTATTGTTTAGATATATATATTATATATTATTCTTTCAAATGAACTGGTGCTACTTTAAAATGGGTGTTGGTGGCAACTTGAAGGATCAGGGTCTGCTCAATGTGTTTCTGTTCAGGGTCATTAATCAATTAATATCCATGGCTAGCAAAGACATATACAAATATCTATAATCTATAGTAGCTACATATAGACAATACTACCATAATTACACACAATACGGAGTTTTACACATGAGTACGAAAACTATATAAAGTACCATTAGTACATACTAGAAATACTACTACTATCATTAACGTACTACTATTACTGTAAATGTTAATTGTAAAGTTCCTTAACAATCTCGAGATTTCCATCCTGAAAATTAACAACCTTATCTGTTTTTCTCTCCTCCCTTATCTTTTGAAACTAAAAAACCAATTAAACAAATACTTAACCTTGCAATGTGCATGGCTAAACCTAAACATATCATTGTTCATAACGAGCCTATAAATCAAGAATCAACTACTTCTATGATGCTTCAAGCTAAAACTCTATTTAAACAGTTGGAATTCGATCCAAGGGAATTGGAATTAGTTAGACAAAAAGTACACTATTATAAAAACAGCAACAATATCAATAATGACGACAATATCAGTAATGACAAGATTGTAAACAGTAATAATAGTAACCATAATGATTCTAGCTCATTAATGGTTCAACCACCTTCATACAGCTCTTCAAATATGAATATGAACAATTCATTCTATACTGAAAAGGATGAGGTTATAAATGAGAACAACTCAGATTATGAAAGTGATGAGGATGAAGAAGTATATGATCAATATTCAAATGATGAAAAGAGTTTGTTACCATTACCAGTCACTGCTAATAGATCTAGATTTAGATCTAGTAATTGTAACAATATTACAAAGAATAAAAAAATTGTTTTGGTTAAATTAGCTGTTACCTCAATTTTCTTAATTGTATTTGTCATTTCAAGATTTAGCATGTCTTGCCATTAAAATTTATAAAATAAAAGATACAAATTTGTTGATTTGCTTTCTAAAAAAAAGAAGAAATATACATATATCCATGTTCTATAAGTATAACCAACTAACTGTATAACTATCTAGTCTGTACATTATATTCAATCCATAATATGATCATGTAACAGTTAGTATTTACAGCACAAATGTATTCAATTTATAGATCTTTCAAACTTTCAGAGTGTAATATTTAATTACATTATATTAGCTACAATATTGAATTGCAATAAGTCATGAACATGGTATATAATAATTATAAGAAGTAGTTATTAAGTAGCATTTATATAGGAAGGGAATAATAATAATCAATATAGAATAGATTTTGAGTATAAAACATAGGGCTTGGAAATTAAAAAAGTAAGAATAAGAATAAGATCATCATAATGTAATGTGGAATTAGTACCGTGTACCACATATAAGAAGTAGTTCAATAGATAATAGTAGTAAATACTTTTTAACAATATATATATAATAAATTCAATTGAAATTATTGTAGACAACAACAACAACAACAACGACAACAACAACGACAACAATAATGGTGATAATAATAATAGTAGTAATAATAGGAGTAAATAATAATATAACATAATAATAATAATATAACAACAACAACAGTAGTCGTAGTACTCTTCACAGAAGTTTGCTAGTTGAATTTTAATGTATCTCTTGAATTGAATTGAATGTTTTTGATTAAGATGCATATCTTATAGTTCCAATACTCATTTCTTAACAGTAATATATGTTTTTGAAATAAGTAGAATGTAGCCAAAGATAATAAGGATATCAAAATGTCAAATGCTGATGGATAATAATGATAATAATAATAATAATGATAATGGTGATGATGGATGATGACAGTGATGATGATTATAATAATAATAATAATAATGATGATGGTAGTAGAAATGATGATAATAATAGTAGTAGTGATAGTAATGATAATAATAATAATAATAGTGTGAACACTAACCTCCAAATTAAGAATTAGTTTCTAAAATTTAAAACAATTGCGCAAAAGCACAGATATATATACATATAATGAAGTTTTAGTTTGAAATATTTCCCTTGTTTAATAAAGATAATCAATAGTCAAATAATCAGAACGTTATTAACTCAAACTATAATTAATTGCCTACCATTTCAGAATCAGCAATACTTTGTTCATCATCATCATCCGCTTCAGCATCATCCAGATCATCTAAATTATCTTCACCATTATTCTTGGTATCCCCACCTTCTTCAACATCTAATTCATTATCATATAATGGTTCTTGAGCATTTTCATCTTCAGTTTGAGCTTCACCATTTTCTTCCTTTGCCCATTCTCTATCTTCAGATTCAATTTTCATTTCTTCACAAATATCATAACATTCAGCTAATAAAGCAGTTAAAGTACCTTGACCTTCTGGAACTTCACCATTAACGATAAATTTACCATCTTCTCTTAAATTATCCAATGAAGCTAATTTCATTTGATATGGATATAATTCTCTTGGTGAATTAATTCCACCCATTCTTTTAACTTCTAAAAGACATCTTCTTACTGTTGATAGTTGATTATGAATTGGCTGTAGAGCCTCACTAACAGGTTCTGATGATTCTAATAATTTATAGATTATAGCATAACATCTTCTTAATAAATATAATAATATTGATTGACCTCTTGAATCCTCTGATTTTGTTGAAAATTTACCACCAACTCTTAAATCATCAATTTCTTGTAATTTCTTTTGATATGTATAAAGATCAGTCTCTCTTAATGTCCATCTTCTTGTTACTAATAAATCTTCTAAAGTTGATTTTAAATTGATCAATTCATTATAGATTGGTGTTAATGATTCATCTAATTTATGATTATGAGCTTCCAAATCCTTAATTAAGATATGACAACCATCCAATAAACCATTTAAAACGTTTTGACCATCTTCTTCAATCTTATTAGTCTCTAAAGATTTAAATTTACCACTTGAGTCTCTATGAGTTGCTACTTCTTCAAGTTGTGCCTTAATTGAGGCAATTTCTGCTGGTTTAAAATCAGGTCTTGTAGCCAAGCTTAATAATTTTCTTCTAATTGCAACTAATTGTTCCAAGATAGATTGTAATGATGGATCAACAGTTTCAATCTTACTCTCTATTTGATTATATTCTTCTTGACATTCCTCTAATTTCTTCTTTAATAAGATTTCTTCATCAGAATCCATTGTTGAGTTATCAATAATTTGTTTAATTTCTGATAATCTTTCATGAATTGGTCTTAAATCATGATGAATGAAAACTTTAGATTCATCTAAATGTTCTAATAATCTTTGAACAGTTGATAAAGATGCATAAGTAGCTGGTGCACTCTTGGTTAAACCAACAGTGATAAAGAATAGAGATAATAATTGGAAAACATCATCAATTACTTGATCAACTCTATTTGATTGATGTGGTTCATCAGAGGGGTTTGATGCTGCAGTAGTCTGTCTTGTTCTATTTAACTTCTTAACAATGGATAAGGTGTTATTATATTGTTTAAGAACATCCTTTGAATTTAAATATTGAGAACGATCCTTCTTTAATGAGGATAATTGTTTTCTAATTTCAGTTAATTCATCAAAATAGGCTTGTTCGGATTCAGGAACAATGTTAGAATGAGGCATTGGGGTTGGTGTTGATAGTGTTCAGGTTTTTAAGAGCAAGTGTTTTATTAAAGTAATTGAAAGAAAGGACTAGTTGGAACTTATTATACTAGTGCTTATTGAATTGGAAGGATTGGTTAGAAAATAATACTAATAAGGAGAGGTTGCCTTCTTATTTTGTTTTATTTTCCTTTTTTAATTATTTTTTTTTTATTTATTTTTTTATTTATTTTTTTTAAATTCTTCTTTTTTTTTTTTTTTCCAGCAAAATCCTCAGCTCATTTTTTTTGGTAGCGGCCACAACATGCATAGAAGTGATGAACTCAACAGCACAAATACTATTACTATTGATTTATTACTATTAATTTATCACTGTTAATTATTACTATTAATTATTACTATTGATCTATTACTATTGAATTATTACTGTTAATTATTACTACTGATTTATTACTATTAATTTATAACTATTAATTGTTGATTAATAAAGATTATACATAGATTAATGATAACAACTCATTGGATTCAATCATCATCTGGATTAGCGACTCTCAATATCTTTCTACTGTAGTCCTCATCATCTGCTAAAGAACCCTCACTTAGACGTCTTCTACTTAGCATTACGGGATTCAAACGCTCATCATATTCATCTTTGGATAAGAATGGGTTAGATAATGGTCTTGAAGCCTGTGAGTTATCTCTCTTAATGGCATTAAAATATAGTTCATCACTAACATCTTCCTCAC
>JAJMFI010000021.1:0-70621 GCA_030574595.1 Ruyongia chambardii
AAAGTGCTTACAACAGCAACTATGAACACACTAAAATGTACGGATCCTCTATAAACCCTTCGAGCCTTAATAATAACACATATTCCAGAAGCACTATGGTGAATAACAGTGATGGAAACACCTCAAATACACCAAATAACTTTAATCATTTTTTGAAGTCTGGTGATACTCCATCAATAGAAACAAGAACTCAACAAAAACTATGGCTACAAAGGGAAAATAGTTTAATGGATTTGTCTTTCTCTGGTAGTAGTACAGGAAATGGTATTAATGCAGGTATTAATTTCAATCCTAATGCGGCTCAAAATTCCAATAATTCATATTCAATAACAAGTGCTCAGAATCCTCATGTTAGGCGTGAATTTGAAAAAATTTCAAGAGAAGTGCAAAGTGTAAGAAGATTTTATAATCCTATTCAAGAGTCAATAAAGAGAGCTGAAAAAACAATAACTGTTCAGAAGAAAGATTCCAAGAAAGAAACTGGTAATAACCACAATAGTGGTAACGGTTCAAGCAACATTATTCAAACAAATCTTGGTGGTTTATTGAGTTCAAGGAATTCTGAACAATTAGCGGTAAAATTACAAAGCGCTGAAACAAAAAGCATAATTTCAAAGATTTGGGAAGAAGGTGAACATAGAACAAATCACTTGGTACATAATAATCATATCCAACAACAACAGCATTTGATACAGCGAAATTATAACAAATCACAGCAACAGCAGATGCAACAGCAGCAGCAGCAACAGCAGCAGCAACAACAACAACAACTTTTATTACAAAAGAAACGTATTCAACAACAGCAACAAATTCAACAAATTCAACAACAGCAAATTCAGTCGCAAGACCATAACTTGAGGTCAATTCAGCAGAAGAATAATAGCCCACCACAAACTCATGCAACTGTTGAGCAAGGTCCTACCACTAGAGCTGTTGATAGGGCTGTTAATAATTCACCAGAAAGCAAGAGAATTGACTTATCTGCTATAAAACTACAAGAAACTGAACAACTTCAAAAGTTGAGTTAATAATTATTTAATATTTAGTTATGACATCTATCTAATCATTTTACCTATAAATATAATCTCATGAGTTACTGTTAATAATCTTCAGGGGGCTTAAATTTGAGTGTTTGACCTTCTTTGTAAATGTTTTCTAGAATTGTGGTAAATTCTCCTGTTTCCATTAATTTTAGATACTTCTTGTATATCAGAAGTGCTGTATGTGCATCTTCAATAGAATCATGATTTCCTGTTTGAACTCTTTTATTCAATAAAACATATGCTAAAAATCTCAATGAGAGTATTCTTTGGCCCTTATGAAAGAAAACGGCAGTATCTCGAACTTGTTCTTTTGGAACACTAATGTTGATTGTTCTGAAATCGTTGTTTAAGCCATGACCGACAAAAACACATCCTAAGTTAATCAATAGCCATAACTTTCTGTAAATAATCTCTCTTGTGACCAAAGATTTATTACTAGTTTCAGGATCTAGATCACCATGAATAATACCACTAAACGAAGTTAGATAATCTTGCACCTTTTCTTCAACAACAACATAATCATCAATAAATGGTACACAATAATCTGGTCCATCATCACCTCTAATTACTGAAACTCTGGCCAAAGTGGAATGAGATGGTTTCAACAAAGTTTTTCCGCCACTACGGTTAATTTCAAATTGTTCTTCTTGAAGTATAACAAATTCTGCATCAATGGCTACAAGTGATCCAGGCTTCGGTGCTTCTTCTTTTGTTAATAATTTATACTCAATCATTTTATTCTCTCTAGTTCCCCTAGCGAAATGGTCTCTGTAAAGAATATCTTGATTCAAGTTCTTCTTCCAAGCCTCATATCTGAACTCTGGAGTAATTGCAGAATTTCTGTATACTAATGTAATTGGAGTTTTCCACCAGTATGACATATTAAATACCTCTTCTTCTGGTATAGGTATAACAAGGAAATCATTGAAGAGGAACCATTCTTTTTTCTTTGTTTCACTATTAAACTTCTGAACAAACGTCACTAAGTTTTTTTTTCTTTCTGAATCACAAATCTCGGCAACATAACCCACTAATTCGTATTCAGTAGCGTATTGAAGGTTTCTCAAAGAATCAGTTATAAATGTTCTATTATTTCCATAAGAAACACAAAATTTATCATTTAGCCATTGTGGGGTCGCTCTGATTGCTTTGATGTTTGATGTGGTCAGATTCAAATTAATTGAGATAACGTTTGATAACTTTGTGATTAGTTCGGTATTTTCAGTATATGGGATCTTTTTTATCATTGCATTCTCCAAATATCGTATAAATGTTGCAGTATCATGATTATTGAAGTTCGGGTGTTTATATTGCAAGTTAGTATTATTGCTTTGAGATGGTGGACAACTGACATCTAAATGGTATATTACGTCTTCATGAGTGGTAACTGAATTGGTATATCTTTGTTTGCTTTGTGTTTCGATGTTAATTCCAATAATCTCATCAAACTTTGGCCTTCTACTATAATTCAATTCTTTAATTTCATCTTCAGCTAAATGACTCAATAAAGTTGAGTTAAATGCTTTCAATCTTACCGAAACGTCTTCAATTTTTTTAGACAAATCATACCCGTTTGACTTCGATTCTTTATCGATTATACCAAGCTGTTGAGCATCCTTCAGTGAACTCAATGTGTGTTGGAAATTTGTTGGCCTATAATGTCTACCATTTGATTTGTACAACATATCATAGAGGTATCCTAATTCTCTCAGAAGTGAATCAGAATTCAAATTCTCATACGCTAAATTGCTGATCGCAAAGTTGAAAATTTCAGGCACAAATCTATAAAGTTGCAATAAAGAGTTCGTATAGGAGTTGTCGACATGAGTTTCTAGTCCTGAGAACCTTGTCTTATTATAAGAATCAAAATCAAAATCTTCAACGCCGAATTTACTATATAAAATTTCTAGCTTTTTGTAGGCTGATGGTATTTCAGTGATATCGTTGCATTGGAACTGCAGGGTATCTTCCAGTGATTTATTATCCAGTGTATCAGTATTTGACGTATCACTACCAACTCTATCAGTGTTCTTATTAATTGTAGATGAAAGTTTTGATTTGGATTGATTATTATTAGTATTAGAAGGAGCTGTTTTTGAACTTAAAAACTTGGTAGTCTGATCATTGCTGACATTAATTAGAGGATTATATTTTTGAGCAACATTTCTCTTACCATACTTTTCAAAGTCATAGCTCACATGTGTTATTATTGTATTATTATATCTATCTTTACCACTGCATGCCTTTGATGCATTAAGACGTTTTGGCACTGTACCAGCAGATTTGAAAACCATATTTGTAGGCCAAGCCGACAGTAAGACATCTTTATAATAAGGTAATCCGACAGAATTTAGAGGGATTTCATCATTTTCAAGAGACAAATATTTGTCTTCTTCTTTGTAAGTTGGTGCGAACTCTAATGGGTTACGCTTAGACATATAACTGTGTTCAGGGTCATTTGACCACAATTGTAGAAAGAAGTCATCCAGAACTGCCCAATAACCTCCAGTTGATGAAACTTCAAACCCAGTTAGCGCTAGTACTTCAGTACTGAAAAGATGAATATTTGTTGGGTTAAACATGTCAACCACTTGAACATTTCCAGTATTAGACATGATCATTGCTAAAGTTGATTGTTTTGGATGTAATCTAACTCGAGCAGCACCAGAAGGGAATGGAATAGGTGGTAATGTTCTCATTAGCTTAAGGTCAAATACTGTTACATACGTAGTAAAGACTATAGTATTATGAGTTGATTTGAATCCACATATTACTAGCTTGTTTTCTCTTACGTCCATATCAGCTAAGGAAGAATAACTTGTTGGGAAACTGTGTATAATCTTGTTTGATTTAATTTCATAAATATCGATTTTTGCATCAATACAACCAATAGCAACATATGTATGATTTGCATTCATCATCCTTACTTGAGATTGATAGGGTAGTATATCAATGACTTTCTTGCTTGTTAAATCAATCTTAACTAAGTGATCTTCACAGGAAACTAACAATTCGTTAGGGGAACATAATACCATTCTTGTGATGTTTATCAACTCTGGAATATCTGTTTGGGTCAATCTAAACATAGGTAGTCCTCTTCTAGTAGTAAATATTAATTCTGATGAACTGATCGACAGTATTCCCTTAGTATTTGTAAGCACTTGTATGGCACTGTCTAAATGAACTTTAACTCTTACGTACAATGATAATGCCAATCCATTGTAAGAGGCAATATATCCTCCTGAATCACAACTCCATATTAAATCACTATAGTCATCAAAAACAACAGAATTTATTATTGGCACAACTTGACTATCAGGATCTTCTGACAAAGTTAATTGTATCCTTTGAATCTTTATGTATGGAAGTAATATAGTTGTTAGTATTCTACAACAATTGTTGTCAATCTAAAATTTTATTTAACAACAAAACCACCATTCAAATTACACATACCTCCCTCCAATTATCCATTTCAGGATATCACTAACTAATATATGTATGAATCGTACTCTAATAGTAAAGAATTGAATGCACTCTTGAATAAGCTTTATAATTCGGTAGTACTTGGTATGATTTTCTGCGGATTAATTAAATTCACAAAACATCCTAACATCAAAAACTAATACTGTGATTTGAATTCGACGAAAAAAATTTTAATTATAAAATACAAAATATAAAATGGTTATACATCACTAATTTAATTCAATTATTTAAATATCCATTATCATATAATGTTAGCCTTTCTAAAATCATTTGCCACTGCTTCTTTACGTAGAGCCACCATGGCTCCAGGCTCATCTCTAGTATATAACAGACCAACAGCTGCCACTGGTTTGATAAATTCAAGCTTAACAAGATCTTTCAAGGTTAGAACATCTGTTACAAAGATGTGCACTGAATGCTATATTGTTAGAAAGAAGGGTAGAGTATATGTTTACTGTAAAGCCAATGGAAAACACAAACAGCGTCAAGGTTAAATATCTATATCATGTTATTAAAATAATCCCTATAAATCACATACTTCATCAACTATTTAAATTCTACTACCATTTTAGGAAATCAACAAGGCTACCAATTATCATTGTTTAAGTCTAGTTCTGTACATATTTATAATATTTCAACAAAGAATATTTCTATCAAGCGACTGGCTCTCTTTATTTAAAGTAATTATTTTACAATGTTCAATAGTTTTACTAATTACCAGGACACATACAACAACAACAACAAAATAATAAATATCATGACTTTACGCAATCTTATACGAATGCATGTTCAAAGTACATTGTAAGTTCTATATGTTTAATGATTAATTAAACCTTCCATAATGAGAGGCCAACACCTCCTACCAATATAAAATCCTCATTGTTATATTTAACTGCATCAGACGCTCCTGTATCAGCAATTGTAGTATATTTGCTATCTAGCAATTCTAAGTAATCTTTACTGAACCTCCACAATCTAACAAATTGATCCACTGAAACAACAACTAAGCGATCATCATACAATTTGCTTAGAGAAGTTATAGTTGATGAAGCAGCACTTTCAATGAATGAAACTACTTCAGCATTTACAACAACACATGAATCTTTTCCTTCTTCGATAATATATTTGGTTAAACCTAAGGCATTATCATCACCACCACTAAGAACAATAAATCCATAATCTCTGCAAACAACTTCAAAACTCTTGATTCCATTTTGGTGTACTGCAGTTAAAGAGATATATGAATTTAATTTAGCTTCAACAAACTTCAAGTCTTTAACGAAGTACAGTCTATCTTTAACGATAAACGGTAGTAAATCGTTAATACGCCATAAAGATAAGTGTCCATCTGTGGCACCTGTTAGTAAGAATATTTTTTCATTCTTGATGATCAATTTGACATCCCATAGACAACAAGTTTTATAATGACCAGTGATAAGTAGACTAAATTGGTAATTACTTAGATCAAAGTACCAGACCTTAATTGTAGAATCAGAATATACAGTAGTCAATAAAATACCAGTTACTGCTTCATGTTCACTACCGTACACAAATAAATGATCAAAATCCATAATTCTTAAATCAGGATTGTCTGATGAAACTGGTAACGAAGCAATTGGAGTAATTAATGGACTGATCTTAAAAGATTCATCAATTTTCCAAATGAAAAATTCTTCTCTAGCAGATGAAGAAGCAATCAAATTGGTGGCAAGAAATTTAACTTTTTGTAAACCTGATGTATGTTTTCTTTGATTCCAGAAATTTTTTATTTGTCCATTGGTTACATCAACAGATGATAATTTAATGCAGGTATCCTCTGCTCCAGTGACATATAGCAACTCATTAGTATTGCTATTAAATGGTTTAGATCTAATTGAAATATCTCTGATCTCTCTACCATGGGTACCTTCTGACAAAATAGCTGGGTAAAATTTTGGAATCTTTCTGATTGTTAAAACTCCACCCCTAACATAAACAAATTCGAATTCATCATTGGCATTATTAGGGAATAATTTCCATTGTCTATGTGCACCTCCACAATTTTCATAAGCTATTTCGTATTCTCTTGACTCATTATATATGTAAAAATAGCTTGATTTGAACCCATAAATAATCAAATCATTATTCTTATGATATTTCTGTAATCCACCTTCAAGAAATCCCTTTCTTGTTGTGTTGGACTCAACAGTTTGATGTTCATGAGATGTCAGATTGTATGAGAGATAGACGTAATAACCATCACGGTTTGTTACTAATAAGAGCAGTTTGTTGATTTCCAGTCTCTCTTCAACAACTTGAATTTGTGTAACTGTGTCACTTATTGATAATTTCTTAATTAATTTAACTTCATCACCAGTCTTAATGTTATATATACCAATAGAGCTTAATCTAAACCCAATGAATATCAAATCTTTGTAGATTTCAAATGATGTAGTGACGAATGTTGAGCCTTTAATTAGATCAGTAGTTTTGATGATATCTAAGTTATCAGCAATTTCAAGCAACTTCAAAGGGTTTTTTGTGTTTGGAGACTCGATTAGTAAATAGTTTTTCTCTTCAACAGTTGTGCATAATGAATTTATTACTTTTGAAATATCTAACTGAATCTCAGATTCTTTGATTAGATCACCAGTTTCGCTAAATTTGAATAATAAAACTAAGCTTTTAGAATTGGTGAATGTTACAATGTTGGAGTCAGTAAAGCCACATGTTAATGAAAAATTTGCCAATTTATCTACTTTTTTGACCAATTTCCATTTATCGTCAATGAATGAAAAGATTGAACCTTCGGAAGTTATTATGATGTAACCAAATGTGAATTTCATGAAGCCCTTAACAATTTCTCCTTTGGAAGTTGTATAATTCTCGGTATCAGCAGTGATATCTTCTAAAGAGAAAGATTGTGTTTCCTTTTCAGTCTTATCCGGTGATACATCTAACAATCTGATTCTACCATCATTACCACCAGTGGCAGCAATATATCTTGACGATTCAGGATTATATATGATATCTAGACTCCAAATGTGTCTACCTTGATGTAAATCAAACGATTTAAATGCTAATAGTTCTTTTTCTTCTTTGATCTGCCAAGTTCTTGCTGTTAAATCTTCAGAAACACTCATTAAATACCTATCTTCATCAAAGAATTTTAGATTCCAAATTCTAGCAGTATGACCCCATGCAGTTGATATTAGTTTACCCGTTTTAAAATCCCACAACTTAATTGAACGATCATCGGAACACGAAGTAATATACTTGCATTGATCACTAACTTTCACGTTAAAGATTGAACCTTCATGCCCTAATAGATTATGCAAAATTTCTTCTGTGTAAAGGTCCCAGATTAGAACCCCTCCCATAACCGTACCAGCACTGATATATACATCTCTGTTTGATAGAACTTTAATTGAACCTGAATATAATATTGATTTCTCACCATATACTGATTTTTCCCATTGTAAAGTCTCAGAGTATGTATCAATACTTAATATTACATTATGAGCAGTTAATAGGAATAACTCTAAACCGTTGTAACTGAACTCACCAGCTATAATCCAATCATTAATCATTTTTTCATTACCCAAAATATCAAATTTATTGTCCATAATTTGGTCTAGTGAGAGCATATTCATTGATCTGCCACCATAAAAGCCAAATAAATCTCTATGGTTACATATACCATGGATCTTATTCTTTTTCAGAATTTTTCTCTCAATGATTAGTTCAGAAGTAATATGATTATAGATCTTCAAGAATGGGCCATTACCAACAAAAAGCAGGTCATCTTTGTAAAATTTTACTGAAATGGAAGGACCATAATGTTCAACTGGTACTAAAGTAGGGTCTGACATTCAGATTACTTCTCGTAAATCAAATATTGTAATATTAAAATTCTTCAATATCATAAGATGAGCTCGATCTTGAGAAGAGCTAGACTGAAAAAAAAAACTTTTTGGTCGGAATATGTGCCTCGAAATAAAAATGTCCCCGTAATTCATTATCAGTTGCTATGGAAACCGAAAATAAATAAAAAAGATAAATAAAAAAAACAATAAACATTTAAGGTAAATATAAACAAGTAATTAATACTCACATCATATAAATTATACAACATACTTTGAGCTCCAATATGGCTTCCAATAATGATTTCAATGTCTCATCAGATCATGTATCTGATAAGGAGAACATTGAACAGGATAATGGCTCAAGATTTAAACGCATAGAACAGTTAGTAACACAAAACAAGAATAAGAGAGACTCATTGACGAAAGGCATCTTGAAGTCAAGAGTTGTCAATGACAATATAACCATAAATACAATTCAACCCATTCATCTTCCACTTAGAGATAATCAACAGACTGAGACATATATAGAGGGTTACAAAAATAAAAGCTATAAAAGAAGAGTTTCTTTTGCTCCTGAGGTCACACTACACAAAATTGATTTGATTCCAAGATCTAAAACTCCAGAACGTAAACCAAGGAGAAGAGAAACCATCAACTTTCTACCATCTTTGTCATCAGGATACTCTTCATCTTTATTGTCTGATTCAAATAAATCCCCAGCTCTGAATTTTCAAGCTTATGGCCCTCAAAAATCTTTGAAAGTTGCAGAACCCCTTTCTGATAGCGATGTTGAAATGGAAGATACCAGTGGGGTTTACTCATCACCTGAAAAACCTCCAATCGCAAAATTCACTATTCATCAAGATAATATCAAACAACATTTTGAAAATAATGAGTCATACGACAACTATGAAGATACGCTGGATATGAGCTTAACCAGAACATTAGGTGATAGTCAAAATGATGATAATGATGATGATGATGAGCAAGAAAATCAAGAAAACACAATGGAACTAACCCAACAATTGAGTAACATTCAACTATTACAGACTGAGTTTCAATTAGCACAGGTTGAAAATCTCACTGCTGTTGTATCACCCGTAAAGTCAAAGATCTTTGGCGACATCGGCGATTTGTTTGATAATAACGTTGAAGAAGAAGAAGAAATGGAACTCACTCAACGATACCATGCTTCTCAAGATCCAGACAACAAACAAGAGCAAGAGATGGATTTAACACAACCTTATGCTAGAGATGAACAACAAGATAACGAAAATTCAACTTCGATTGATATGGAGCTTGATAGCAGTAATGATACGACGGCTGAAGAATCTAATATGGATATTACATCTTTAGTTATTGGTAATGCTACCGATAAATTAACTATTCATAACACAAATTTGAACCGTAAAATTGCAGAAACTTCAGATAACATGGATACCACACAAATGAATGAGACTATGAATGTGACAGAAGAGCTTGGAAAAATTCATCAAGACCAGATGAAAAGAGAGTATCCTGTTTCTACTGAGAACAGAAATGGAATTTCTACCAGCTCTATTATTATTACCCCAAGAGTGATCACTACTCCTTTGAAACCAGTCAGATCACATACATCTGACACTGGATCCCCTTCGTCATCAAATAAAAAACTAAAAAAATCTATTTCATTGGATGTGTCTAACTTAAGAGATAGGATCAACTCACTAAGTCCAAAGAAAAAGAAACACAAGAAAAATCTTTTACCCATCACTACTGATGAATCTACTCCTTTTGAAATAGCATCTACCCAATCATTAAGTCTAATGAATCATGATATAAGTAGTTTTACACCTCTAAGAAAATCTAAGGATATATCCAAAAGTACAATAATGGGTTCAGAAAAGATTGCATTTGCCTTATCAAATTCACAAAAGATTTCATTAGCCCCATCACATGATATAAATGAAAATACAAGTCAACCTATATATAACCCGGTTTCTTTGAATCAATTTCTTAGTGATCTATCAATTGAATTTTTTGATAATTTAAATATTAGTGGTAACTATACAAACAAGTTTCAACCGATAGATTCTAAGTTAGCAGATGATATCAATATCTTAGAATACACTATTGCCAAAAATACAAAGTTACCATGGCTAGATCTTTATAATTTTAGTTGTGATGAATTACAAAAAAATATGTCCGAATTGAAAGGTTTATTTGATGGTCTAAATGAAGAATTCTCAGAAGAAAACCCGCCGTTAGTGAGGGAATACTATGAAACCAAATCCTTATTCCAGCAGACTAAGATTAGTGATAACTTGTTATTCATGAAGAATCATTCTGATAAAGAAGCAGAAAGATCGTGGTATTCATGGAGGGGTAAACTATCAGATGAGTTAATCAGTCGCCTAGGAATAAATTTAGAGCAGCTGAAGGATGATTCTAAAAAGATTGAATCATCCCTTACTGAACTAGTTGAATTAGAAAGACAGATTGATGAACGGTATGAGAGTGCTGAAATTAATTGGAACAAGATTCAAGAGCAACAATTAATCATGAACGATCTATCTGATGAATCATTGTATGGTTTGAGAGAGGAATTGGTGACCAGTTTAAACACGTTAGTCTCTCAAAGGGAAATTTCCATAAAATTAAATTCTGAGCTTGATTCGAAGAAATCTGAAATATCTAATTTTGACGAATTGGAAAATAATGTTGAAAAACTGAAATTGTTCGTGAAAACAAACGACCAAAATCCATTCGAAAAGCTGGACGTCTTACTGAAATCATTTAATTACCTCCAATCTATTTCCAAGGTTGAGTTCAAAAGTTTATCTGGTACCACTCTAACCATAAGTTTGGTTGACTGTGGTGTCACTATTAAGGTTGATTTACTCAAAATTGATGACCCGTCATCAAGATCATTAATATTTTCAGATAGATTATCACATATTACCTTGACATTTATGAAAAGATTCGTCGAACAATCAGGTTTACCATTCATTGAATTATTACAAAGATTAAGAGAGACAATTACATCACTTGAACAGTTAGACAAACAAATTTTCTATCTAAGCTCGCTATTCAAATGTAATATAGAATCAGAATCAAATAAAGCTTTGCGTATCCAGATTCAGGAGATCAATGTCTACGAAAAATATAAAGTGATCATGAACGTTATATTGGATGAGGATTCCTTATTTGGATTATCTAATACTCCAAAAATAGTGCAAACAAAAGTTATATATGGGGAGCCCGACATAAGTTCTGGTAAGATAATTCGAAACTTCAGAGAAAAGGTTGATGGTAGAGTTCCATGGGCAATGTGTATAACTGACACTACTTTAATTTAAATTCCTTGTAATTTGTTGTATTAAAATTATATGCTCGTTTGTCATAATTCCTGTAGGAACTATAAAAGTCACTAGTTTTAGAAAATATTATACACACATCTGAGAATTGCATGTGCTAATTAACATCAAAAGATACATACTAACTTGGAAACCAGTTCTAGTCTTGACATGTTCTAATGATAATGCTAATAGCTAGATTTTATATGAGTGCTATGAATATAAAAGAGGTCTAAAATATAAATACTAGTACTTAATACAAAACTTATCAATTAATACAAAAAGTTAAAAACGAAATCAAAATTATAAGTTTATAGCAAGAAAGCTACAACACCAGCTAGACTGGCAAACATTGAAATACCATACACTTGCGCACCAGCGTAGGCTGTTTCGGCAGGATGGATTGTGCTTGCTGCTGCAAGAGCATACCCTTGAGAGAGTAGAGTAGTATCGCTCTCAATTATAGGGTTGGATGCAATACTGTCATGTACTGGTGCAATAGTACTTTGAACAGCAACAGTTGAACCACTTGATATTTCAACAGTACTTTGTTGTGTGAAAGTTGAAAGCATTGACAATGGGCTATCTTGAGAAGATTTAGCAGTACTCTGTTCTGCTAGTGTTGACTCATTTGGTAAAGAGGTAGATTCACATGGTTCAGTGGTAGTAATTGTAGAGTTGGAGAATAATGGACTACTGGATGTCTTAGCTGAGTTTGTAGTAGTGTTGGTATAAAATGGAGTTAAAAATGTGACTGAAGTATGATCCAATGTTGAAGTCACTGGGTAGGAAGTGATTTTTTCACTACAAATATTGTTAGAGCATGATGTTATAGTAACAACACTAGTAGAGCATTCTTCTTCAGTAACTGTTGAATTTGAGATGGCAGTAGTACTTTGAGAAGCAATTGTTGAAGATGAGCAAGCTTTAGTAGTGGTAATACTTTCGCTTGCAATAGTAGAAGTTGAACTCGTTGAGATTGGAGTAGTAGGTTTAGATTTTGATGAGATTGGGAAAGAAGTGCTGGTCATGGTGCAAGTTCCATTTTTACCACAAGATGTAATTGTCTCGGTTAATGTTGAAACTATATCTTCTGTTGTTGCAGTGGAAGTGGAAACAGCAGCTTTTGTTGAGGTAGAGGATAAAATTGAAGAACATGAAGTTGATGATGTTGATGATGTTGATGATGTTGTTGAGGTAGATGTAAAGTCTAAACTTGAAGCAGCTGAGCTTGATGAAAATGAGGTAGATGTAAAATCCAAACTTGAACCAGCTGAACTTGATGAAGATGAGGTAGATATAGTTGTGGTGCTATAGATTGTAGTAGTTAAAGTACTATCAATTTCAGAAGATGAGCTTGAAGTGGAGCTAATAGAAGGATATGAAGTTGAGGCAGCATCCAGGGTTGATCCTGAGCTTGTACTAAAGGAAGTAGCAGAAGTAGATTGTAATGTTGAACTTGATCTTGGAAAATAACTTGAAGTAGGTTCCAAAGTTGAAGTTGAGCATGAAGTAGAACTTGAAGTAGGTTCTAAAGTTGAAGTTGAGCATGGGGTAGAACTTGAGCTAGGTTCTATAGTTGAAGTTGAGCATGAAGTAGAAATTGAAGTTGGCTCCAAAGTTGAAGTAGGTTTCAAAGTTGAAGTTGAGCTTAGAGTAGAACTTGAAGTAGGTTTCAAACTTTTAGTTGAAGTTGAAGTAATAGTAGTAATATCAGTTGTTGTGGATTTTGTATCAGTACATGATGTACTTGTTAAACTTGAACTTGTTTCTAAATCAGTACTTGAATGAGTTTTATCATGTTTGAATTTAAGCTTACTTTTAAGTTTATCTTTAAGTTTTCTGAAGTCTTGAATTTCAAACTCCTCACCAGTTAAAGTCATATCATCATTTAAATCTCTTCTTTGGTTTGGATCAGCAACAACAAATGCAGCTGATGCTACAATGGATAATAGAAGGTAATCAGCAGCTCTCATGTTCTAAATTTTTTTCAAATTCTATATACTAACAGAGTTCTTTACTATTAAAGAAGGAAAAGTTTTAAATATGAATATTTATAAATATATAACAAACTTAAACATTTCATATGATATATATTTCTAAAAAATTTCACTTTTTTTTTCTTGCTTCTAGAGAGCTCTCAAGTATATGTTGATAAGATGTTGGACAAACGATAAAACAAATTATAAATTACTTTAAACTTTGAAATTAATGAATGGTAGAGGCAAAGAAAGTTCTCAAAAAAAAAAAAAAAGATTAAAGTGAGATAAACAGTACACAACTAAAAACACTAGTCTCATTCTATCTTATTTAATAATTATATTGTAGGAATTAAGTGGATATGTTTCAAAACAAATTAGAACGAGGTTTTCAATAATCTTGAAATACAAAATTTCATATGCTTTAAATGTTTTATATTAGTGGTGAGAGAGAATTTGGAACTACGATTGAATTTTGCAAATAACATAATGAACTTCGAATTCATTAGAGACTTTTTAATGCAATTTCATTAGAGAGATTTCATCTACTTATAAGAATTATTTGATAATGAATCAAGTTTATCTTTAATTAGAATTAATAGCCGCCAGCAGAAAAAAATTAAACGCAAACGAAAGCAAGAAACAAACAAAAAAAATCGGGCCGAGCGGGGAATTGAACCCCGGGCCACTCGCACCCAAAGCGAGTATCATACCACTAGACCACGCGGCCGAATTATTGAAATTAAAATTTAGCCCTACAATTGACAGTGCTTTTCCGAAAAAACCGCGTTATGTCTTTAAACTATGCCCATCTGCTCATCAATAGTGTTATATCTTATTATACAGAGGATTGGCTTCGTTTTGAAGTCAGTTTCATTTCAATAGCTGTCTTTTTGATCAATATTCGTGGTTTTATCCCTATTTTCTTTTATGCTTGTCTTTTTAGGGGGTAAAAAACTTTTATGTTATTTCAGTGGTTTACCAGTGAATCTAAAATAAATAAAATTTCTACATGGAGAGAGAGGGAGAGGAGAATAAGAAAATATTTATTCCATAATTCGTATTCATCATATTTACTAAAATATGTTCCTTTATTACTTTATTTTAGACTTACTTACATTTTATATACTATTTTCATATACTCGTTATTTATTGAAAAAAAAAAAAAATTTTAATAATTTACAATTTTGAAATACTTAAAATAAAGATTAGTTTACTTGAATATAAATTTTAGATATATATATAAGATATAAGATATGTATATAGATTTTATTCTGTAAAGTGTAAATTAGGGAATTATTAGCTTATATGAATCAAGTATTAATTTGAAGTTATATCTATAATACTACTACTTATATAAGGTACATCATTCCCCTCCTTATCCCAATCCATCTTAACTATGGCACTCGTATACAAAATCCAACAACTCTAAAAAAAAATATATATATTTATATAGAGAAATAAATATAAAATATAGATAGAGAAATTTCAAAACTTTTGAGATCTTATAATCTTAAACGATATAGCAACATAACTGTGTAAATAATAACAAATGTTTATGTCATCAGAGGCTGGTTATCTTTCGTTAAACAATTATATAAAAGGAGTCAAATACTCTTTAATTTGTATATTTTGCTAATACTGTACTAGTTATACTCTATATATACCTGTTCATCTTAAGCGCTCAGATATATTATTATTCTCTGTTATTAAATCTTCATTTGTAAAGGTCAATTATTATTAACTAATTAATTATTAAATAGATACAGTTATAAGATATATTACAGTATTCATTTAAGATTTATTTATTTGCTTTTGTGTCACTACATTTTAAAATTTTTAATTAATTTATTGCTATGAACTGTTTTAATTTTATGAAATTATTTAGATTTCACAAAAATGATAATGATGATATTCAACTAAATCAAAATTTTTATAAAGATACTAAAGGATATCAAAATTCAACAAAAATTATTAAATTAGAGCCTACTGGTACTCAAGTAATTAATTTTGATATAATTGATTCTGATTCTGATTCTAATTCTAATTCGTCTGAGGATTCATCTCTTAATTTTAAATTCAATTCTAATCCAACCTTCTCAGATCAACCACATCTTCAATTTCCAAATCTGAATAATAACGATCAAAGTAAGAATAATAATAACCAAACCAACAATAATAATCAAATCAACAATCAAAAAGGTTTAAAAAATAAAGATCAAAACTGGTTATTGTTATTAACCTTGGGCGCTTAACATCAATTATTATAATTATTATCAAATAAATATAAAACCATTGAAAACATTAAAAAGAAGAGCAAAATGACTAATTCATCAAATCATATACATACTACTGGTACTCTTTCAATGATTAAATTTTTAAAATGGTGTCTTAATTGTATTATAAATTGGTTCTTTAATCATTTTGAATCATTTATGGAATATACTACATTAATAATTTTTGTCCTATTCATCATTGCTATTAATGAGGCTTGTGCACCAAATACTTTGTTTTGCTCATCAATTTCAGCACTCTTAACATATATATTTATCCTAGTTAAAACAACTAGAACTTATGGTTTTACAATTATAAGTTGTATTAATGGTATAAGTGTTTCTACAATTGGAATTTTAAACAATTCAAAATTGATTAATTTAATTATGAAGAGAAATAATTATTCAATGAGTTTACAAATCTATAATTCAAATTTAAATATAATTACCATAAATAAATTAGATCTAATCTTTGAAATTTATCTTCATATTGGTTTATTAATTAATTTTATATTGATTCTCTCATTAGAATTTTTTTTCTATGTCATGAATCAAAAAGTTATAAAAAATATTGATGAAATAAATGAGAAAGATTATTCAATTGATACAATTGAGTATGAAGCTAAAATAAAGCAATTTCAACCATCGGATTTACAAGAAAATAATATAGTCTAATTCTAATCTAACGATGAGGTAAGATTTGGGAACAATAATGGTACTTTTTTATTGTTGGTAAAAAAAAAAAAAATGTTTAACTGATGTTAACATATATCATAATTAATATCGAAATAGAGCTTTTAATTCACATTCTGATTAATTAGAATACAAATGCTTTAATAACTTCTAACTGCCATTTTTAAATATATATTCTTCAATATTAATCCATATCAAGTAGTATTTAAGCAAGGTTATGAAAAAAATATTCGAATTTACTTATTATTACTATGTATTCTACAACAATGTAAATCATTGGAGAATTGCTTCAAGATCTCGAGATATTAAAGGTTATACATAGTTACCCAACCCTTCAAACTATTTATCAATATATATATATATATAGCTATTATTAAAAGTTAAAGCTTATTTAAAGAGAAAACAATGTGTGATTGTAGCTAGATTATATAAGCAATCTATTTTGATCCTTATCTATGGATCCAAACTTCTCTCCAAGATTTAAAAACGAGATTTTTTTACCATATTAATATTTTTGAACAAAGATGTCCCTCCCTCTTTAACAGAAAAATTAATTAAAACCTTTTTAGGATCAGTCTTAAAATATAATTAAAATTGTTCAATGTTATTACAATTAATGTCTGGGTCAACACAACTTCCAAGGTGGTTGTGTAAATTAATTGATGACTATAGGCCAAGTATCCATTAAAGGCTATACGAAGATCATACTACTACTACATATATTGATTAATCGAGTAGTAATTCCATATCGTAATCAAATTGAGCTATATATTATCTCTTATCTATACCATATTTATGATATTTGTACTATAAAGGTCTACAGTGTCTTCTAATAGTCTAAATTTATTTATATACATAACAGTACTGGCATGTCGTACTACTGCTAATTTAACTGTTTTATCATAAATGATACACCTAACAAATTTATATTAGCCACACGTAGCTCAATTTCCGAAATGCGTAATTGAAGACCTGGAATTATATCCGAATTAGGAAATATTGATTTCCCCAAATCATGTCACGTGATGAGATTTTATAATTTTTAGATGATTATAAAAAAATTATTTCTAAAGTATTGTATAACTTTAATTGAATAATGTATGGAATTTTACTTAAAAATGGTATATTTAATTTAAAATTTATATCAATTTTAAACTACAAGAAATTCTAGTTGAAATGAGCAATTAAATGTTTAAAAAATCTCGAGAATTTTTTTTTGGTTCATTAAAGTATCTTATATTGTGTTTAATATGTATAATGTTCCCTTTATTTGATGCCTTTGGATTAAATTTGACTGTTAACAAAATTTGCGCAAATTGCTTAGTAAGATCGAAGAAATTAAATTATTACTATTAATGATAAGGTATCCACAATTTTGTATAAAGCTCGAGCCTAATCCCTTATGCTTGAACCACCACTGTTCAAATAAAGTTTCAAATTTTACTCATCCAACTCAATAAGTGACAGTTAAAAGAATTTTATAAATATTAATAATATTCTTCAAGTCTTTAATTGTATTTATTAGAGTTATATATATATTCATCAAAAGATTCAATCAACTCTTATACTTGATTTTATCATTATTATTACTATATTCTCCATCTTTAAAAAATCAAGATCGTAATAATGTCACAATTCGATCATTTATTATCCACTAGAACTTTAACTAGAAAAGTTGAAACTTTCCACAATTTTGATGCTCCAACTAACATCAAACTACATCCAAATCCATTACCTCTTGCTGGTGGTACCCCAAATGAAGGTTTTTTCCCAGTAGAATCAATTCATTTAAATTTGATCAATGAACCATTTCAACATTTGGAGTATACTGAAAAAAATGCAAGATTAAATAAGAGTGCTGAAGGTAAAGAAGAAATTGATATCAATTTAAAATTAGAAACTGATTCTGCTCATGCCTATAGATATGCAATCTCTGATGATGAAATTGCTATTGCTGATGGTTTCCAATATTCTCAAACTGGTGGTTTACCTCCATTAAGAAAATTTTCTAAAGATTTAGTTAAAAGAGTTGTTAAACCAATTACTCCAGATTGGGATGTCACTTTAACTTCAGGTTCTGGTGATTCCTTATCAAAGGTTTGTGATTTAATCGTTGAACCAGGTTCAACTTTCTTGGTAGAAGAATTTACTTTTACTCCTTTCCTATCATGTGTTAAGAATTATGGTGGTATTCCAGTCCCTGCTACTTTAAACATTACTGAAAAACCATCCGGTATAAACGCTGAAATCTTACAAGATTTATTAACAAATTGGTCAACAAATCCAAAATATAAACATTTACCAAAGCCAAGAGCTTTATATACCATTCCAACTGGTCAAAACCCAACTGGTGTTAGTCAAAATATTGAAACTAGAAAGGCCATTTACAAAATTGCTCAAGAACATGATTTCTTGATCATTGAAGATGATCCATATGGTTATATCAAATTACCAAAATATGGTACTAAAGTCAATCCATATGATGATCCAAAATTAACTCCTGATGCCTATATCGATCTATTACAACCATCTTATCAAACCATTGATGTTGATGGTAGAGTCTTAAGATTAGACACATATTCTAAATTATTTGCTCCAGGTTTAAGATTAGGATTCATCACTGCAAGTTCATATTTTATCAAGAAAATTATTGCTCATACACAAGTATCAAATAGATCACCAAGTGGTATCTCTCAATTAGTTTTCAACAACATTGTTGCCAATTGGGGTGGTGTTGATGGTTGGTTGAAATGGGCCATTAAGATTTCAAAACATTATACCGCTAGAAAAGAATTATTCTTAACATCATTATTTGATACTGAATCATATAAGAAAGGTGAATTTACTGTCATTGATCCAGATGCTGGTATGTTTATCATCATTTACATTAATGTTGAAAAATATTTCCCAAATCCATCTGACTGGAAAGATTTATTACAAGAATTACAATTAAAGACTTTAGAATATGGTGTTAACATTGTATTCGGTAATAAGATGACAGTTGATTTAGAAAATGAATCTACTTTAGTCAAATCAAACTTTATCAGAACAACCATAGCTGCTGTTGCCTCAAATGACGATTTAATTGAAGCTGCTAAGAGATTAACCGATTCTTTTGCAGCTTTCTTCAGTGATATTGAAGCTGGTAAATATGATAAATATAAACATGCAATTGAAGCCTAAATAAGTTTCTGCTCATCCTAACATTATTTAATACGTTTTTAGACTTTGAAAGTTTTAATTTCATTAATCATTCAATTCCCTTTGATCTTACTTCTTGCTTCCTTTGCTCTAATGGTAACTATATAAAGCATCTTAATTTTGTTTATAGATAAAAAGTAATCTATATTAAAATTTTTTAACTTAATTATATTAAGCTCGTATACTATATTAAATATAAAGTCGTAGATAAATTACGGAATTATAGATTCTTTTCTATATTATAAATAGCGCTTGTAAAAACCGTACATAAATAATTTTTCTTTAAATATTATATTCTTAGTTAAACTATGATATCCTTATATTTAGCGTAAACTTCATCAATGAAATTTAGTATTTGTTCTTTTCTTTCATTTGAGCACCAAGAACCATTAACACCATTCTTAGCAACTTTACACCAAGTTAGAAGATCCCAACCAAATCTAGTATGAACAGTAATATAGTTATCTAAAATATAACCACCAAAGTATGATGGATCATCAGAGTTCAAACTGAATGGAACATTATTATCTAATAGGAATTGTAATGGTAATTCAGAAACATCTTTAACAACTTGAAGCTTAACGTTTGATAATGGACAAACAGTTAACATTGTTTGATTTTCAGACAATACTTTAATTAGTTCTAAATCTTTAGCTGAATTGATACCATGATCAATTCTAGTGACATTTAATAGATTCAATGAGTTTGTAACAAATTCCGGACCACCTTCCTCACCAGCATGAGCAGTTAGTTGAATTGATGGATTAATTTCTTTTGCTTTAGCGTAACAATCTATAAATAAATGAGGTGGAAATGGTTTCTCTGCAGAGTCTAAACCCATTCCATGAATCTCATTACTTTCAATGTATTTCTTTGCAGATTCAATAGTTGCTAGACCAGCTTCTGAAGGTAAATGTCTCAAAAGACACATGATTAATTTGGAGGAAATACCTAATTCTAATTCAGCCTTAGTACAAGCTCTTTGGAAACCTTTAACCACAGTTTCCATTTGAATATTTCTCTCAGTATGTGATTGAGGATCAAAGAATACTTCAGCATGTACTAAACCATCTCTATGAGCCTTCTTGAAATATTCCCAAGCCAATTCAAAAAAATCATCTTCATTGATTAAGACATTAGTACCAATGTAGTAAAAATCTAAAAAATCTTGTAGATCCTTGAATTGATTATATCTAATTGTCAATTCTTCATTTGATTTTGGAAAATGTGATGGTAATTCAATTTCATTTCTTTCAGCTAATTTGAATAACAATTCAGGTTCCAAGGTACCTTCCAAATGTAAATGATGTTCACATTTTGGTAATTCTCTTAAGAAGTTTTCCATATGATGGTTACATTCATAGCTTGCCATTTTGATTCTTAAATCCAGTTTTTTTGTATATTTATATTTATTCGAATATTTATTTATTGATTTTGAATATTTATCTATTGGTTTTGAATATTGAGAGGATTAGATCTCAATGAAGAGAGAAATATTTATGAATTGGTATTCTTTAATTAAAAGATTTAAACAACAAAAAGGCTGGAAAAAGGAGACTTTATAACCTCATCTCTCATCTCTCATCTCAAGTATATTGTGCCTAAAATTTTTTTTTTTTAAATTTCTTTTTTTTCCCCTGATCTAGAAAAGTTTTTCCGTGTGTGGGCCAGAGCCGGAGGAATTGCCGTGGGAGTGAACAATTTAAGAATGAGTAAATGAGTAAGAAGATCTGGTTTAGTATATCAATGATTAATTATGGTAAAGAAATCAGAGTATAATTCATTTTCTTGTATCTCCAATATTTCATGATTATAAAAATCAACACCTAAATTTCTCTTATAAGTTTCCACATTTCGAATTTCTTCAATCGGTTTTGTTAAGAGTATTAGTCTAATGATACACTCTCTTCTTAATTTTTCTCTTTTCAATTTATCTAAAACAACCTCTCTTAACCCACAATTAGTATTACTTATATTATTACCTGATTTGAATAAATTAATGCAGTTTTTCAATAGTATATCCTTATTATTTTGAACCACTTCTAAATTTTCTAATTTTGATTTATAAAATTCATTATCACCTCTATTAATCATAATCTCTACCAATTTAGCCACATTTTTAGATATATCAGGAGCTGATATGAGACCATTAACTTTTGAATTTAAATCATGATCTAATTTAGATTTTATTAAGACTTGTGCCTGCTTTAAGAATTCATTAATCTTTGATAAGATATCCCATTTCAACTGTGATATTTCCATCAGATTTAAACTATTAGTATTATTATTATTAACTTTTTGTTCAAGAAATACAGTGAAACTATCAGCTTGAGCCAAATTTGATTCTGGTGTATCTAATTTGATTTCGGACCAATAATGAACCAACTTATTAAAATCATTGATGAAAAGAGCATGTACTGAATGATTTAGTAATTGAAATTCTTGGATATCATTTGGATCTAATTGAAGACTTTTCAAATTCTCATTATTACTATATTCTAATGATTGAGAAATTGCAATTGGACTGAATTTATTAGTTATTAAACCAAACCAATGAAATATATTTGATTGAAAATCTTTTAATAATGGATAAATATTATTATTGTTATTAGTATCGATTTCCAAAGCAATTTGAACAAATTTTATACTTGTAATAAGACTTTCTAAGACAATTGATGGTGTTATTTGTTCAACCATATCAAATTCCTCCAATTCATCATTTGAAGAATTTTGACTACTACTAATATTTGAGTCTTTATTAGAATCATAATCACTAGATTCAGCATCATTATTTAATAGTCTATTAATGAATTGATCTAATTCATTTAATTGATAATTTAAAATATTTGACATATAATTTATATTATCATTAATTATATCAACAAGATTTAAATCAATTAATTCATTCTCTAGGATTTCAGAATTTATTAAGAATAAATTATAAAGAAATTCCCAATATTTTGATATATTAGTATTATTTTGATAATTAATTTGATTATTGGTATCATTATTGATTCCATTTGAGAATATTTCAATAAATTTATTTGATTTTATAACTTTTTCATAATTTAATTTAATATCATATAGATTATAATGTTCTAATACTAAATTTAAATCAACATTTGATAAACATTTTTTGGGAACATCTTTAAAAGTTTCATAAATGTGATATAATAATCTATTCAAATTATAATTAATATCAATTTCTTGATCAATATCCTTTTCATTAACTCTTAATGAAGAAACGTTTTGTTGTTTTAATTCTAATGATTTATTATAATATTCAAATGATTTATTATAAAATCTTAATGATTTTGATAGATCAGAAATTATCCAACGATCACCAAATTCTTCTTGTTGAATTGCCTTATCAAGATAATCTTGGAAAGTACAATTTGAATCGGGATTTTTAGAATCAGATGCTAAATGATGTTTAAAGTGTTGTTCCTCTTCAATTAATTTATTGGTTAATTTTCTTGTAAGCTGTCTTAATGGTTGCTCTATTGATTCTTGTTAGCATTATATATTTTTAAAATTTTGTAGTTGATTCTATAGGATAATTGATCATTGTAAATAAAATATTGCTTATCATACCATTGAGTAAAATTAGCTATATTTATCAATATCATTCAATTCTTAAAATATCAGAGGTATAATGAAAAAAACATACTTTTGGACATGATGAGCTGAATCAATATAGAATCAACAATTTGCAATGGATAATGAACGTTTCAATATGAAACATAAACCTATTGGATAACAAATACAGAAAAATATGTATATAAATAATCCTTTATAATAAATATTTCTCAAAAATTGCATTAAAATCAGATGGATCTTTTGTCTCCCAAAAGAGAATATTTATCTTAAAAGATACATCAAAACACCTGGACACATCAACAAGCCATCTTTTTAGCAAAATCAAAATACTTTACTGAGTGGAGAGGTATTAATGCTACTATAATGTAATAGTTTAACTATAGTACAAGACTCATATATATATATATAGATATACACGATGGTCTATATATAATGATGTAAACATATAATTAGAGTTTGTTACGTAGTCAATTGACATATAAACTGACATATAAATTGACATATACCATAATTTTTTTTTTTGCACTCAATACGCTATTAAAAATAACAGTTTCACTCTTTTCAGTGATACAGTATCGACAATAGTATAATTCGAGATTGATAGATAGATATTAGTAACTAGTCGTAGTGAAGGACAACAATGACGGTTTGGATTGATCAAACATTACGCAATTCTTAAGATAAGTGTTCTAACTGTCATATAATCATATGGATTTAGGTCCATATTAAGTAACACTTTAATAAGTTCTAATACCATAATTTCAATAATTGTTCAACGTTGTAAGGCCGCAATGAGTATTTCATTAAATGGATTCCAGGATTTATAATAATATATAATCAATTGAACTTGTTAAGCGATAAAATATGTCTGTGAGTCATAGATTTGGTTTTAAATTAACCTTGAAGTTTTAACAGTTTTTCCGAAGTTTTTTTTTTGTGCTTTCTACTATAATGTATATTGCGGCATGTCAATTCCATTATATTAGTCAAAATATACACATCATTTTATAATGAGGCTTTGACTGTAATCTCGAAAAGATAAATAATTCAATTGTGAACAGTATATATATAATATATATATATATGAACAAGTTCTAAAATCGATTGCTACAAACAACTTATATAGTTATTTTTTATTAAATATTGATAAACAATATGATTGATCTAACTAAACACTTTAACGACTTTAACATCGTAGAATCACCATTCAATGTAAATCTAACACCACCAGAAGGTATAACTCCAATTAGTTTTGGTCCTGGATTTCCAAATTCCAAACTTTATCCGTTGAACAAGATTGAATTAACTGTTAAAGATTCTGCAATTCTTCAAGGTAGTAAGTTATCCAAAATTGATATTACCAATGGATTATCAAATTTTGATTTAAAAGAGAGTATGAAATTAAATCTACCACCAGGTTCTCCACATATGTTAGCTTTATTTGATTCTATTGTTTCAAAATTAAATAATTATCCATTATATAAAAAGGATAATTTTAAAATTTGTGTTTCATCTGGTTCTGGTGATGCGCTTTTTAAAATTTTAAGTCTTCTCTTAAGAGAGCAGGATACTGTTCTATTAGAAGAATATACATATGCTCCAACTTTTGGTGGAATAGATACTTTAAAAGGTATTAAGATTCCATTTAAAGTGAACTATGATGATACCAATAACAATAACAATAACAATGTTAGTGAAGGTAATTTCATTGATACTGACTATCTTTCTAATTTATTAGATAATTGGTCAGAGGGCCAATATAAGCAATATAGAAAGCCAAAAGTTTTAATAACTGTTCCAACTCAAAATCCATTAGGTATACATCAATCAAGATCTTCTAAGGCCAGTATTTATAAGATTTGTCAAAAGCATGATATTATTATTGTAGAGGATGATCCAGATGGATACATTATGCTATTCAATAAGGAAGAATTGGAGAATATTACTTATGAAACATATTTGGATAGATTAATAAAGAATAATAGTTATACAAGTTTAGATGTTGATGGTAGAGTTATATCTTTATTTACATTTAGTAAAACATTTGGAACAGGTATGAGATTAGGATTCATATGTGGTTATAGTGAAATTATTGATAAGATTTCAAAATTATCAAGAGTTTCAACAAAGGGACCATCTGGACTTGTTCAACAGATATTATATTCAATTCTAGAGAATCAAGATTATTTTGAATGGTGTTTTAATTTAAGTTTAGAATATAGTGCAAGAATTAACCTTGTTCAAGAAAAACTTTCAAATTGTGAAAGTGTTAAAAGAGGTCTTATTAAATTCATTAGACCTAATAGAGGTATGTTTTGTATTATTCTAATTAATTTCAAAGAGATTGACGATGATTGTCATAAGAAGCTAAAGGATTTAAATAATTTCTTAATTAAGAATGGTGTTGAAGTTGTACTTGGTAGTTATATGGGTACTGATAAAATAGCTTGTAATAGGGCTAATTTTATAAGATTGACTGTTGCCAATGCAGAATTTGATTTAATTGAAGAAGGTTTATCTAGATTAGATAAAGGTATTGTACAATATTTTGAATCTCTATAGATTTCATTAGAAGTATAATTCACTTAATAATAAGAATATGTATTTACATCGATAAATTAAAGCTGTACAGCTTGTACAAGTACTATACACAAGTAGAAGTTAGTTTTTTTTCTTTCTTAACCACAGTTAAGATCGAGATCAATTAACTGATAGTAACTGTTAATGTTAATTACACTCGATATAAAAATATACTTATTTGATTCCATATTCCATACTTGACATAGGCCAGCTTATACCAAGTAGTTGAGCACTTAGCAGTAGTAGCAGTTTGAACTAGAGAATGCTACCAGTTAGATTTCAATCTAAATAATTAACGGCTGGCGATACCCGGCGTAATGTGCCAGGCTTATTCTTATTGGATAAATTAAAATCTGAAATTGACTCTCGAATCTGACTAATACAGATCAAGATTCAAGTAGTATAAATTAACAGTAGTATTTCTTAGCCGTTCTATTTACTACTACAAGTATTTGTTCAAAACTCTTTTCGTTCAACGATATATTCAATTGAAATAGGATAAAGTTTCATATAGAAGGATGGAATTAAAGAACAATAATGATTTAGATTATCTCAAAAGTAGAGGATTAATGAGATTGGCAGGAATGTCAGAACAAGCTATTATTGCAAGAAGTATTAATAAATTTTATAATAACTTTGCAGTTATCGGAGTTTATAATTTAAAATTAACACCATATTTAATCTATAAAGTATTAAAAATAATGGTATTAAGATATAGTTATTTAACTGTTAATTATGATAAAGATACTAATTATATCTATCCAATTTCAAAAATTTATTTCAATCAAGTATTTGAAATTCTTTCAAGTAATGATAATATTAATGAGATAGATGAGATGGATAGATTATTAAATTTAATTGAAACTTATAAATTTCCATTAAATGAAGGTAATCCATTATTTAAACTATTATTAGTTAATGATTTCAAATTAGCTATTATATTTGAACATGCAGTAGTTGATGGTGTATCAGGTTCAAATTTTCATAAATATTTTCTTGAAATTTTAAACTCATTGATAGATGATAATGAAATTGATGAATTCAATGATGATAGTCAAGATTTTGAATCATTAGTATTATTTGATCTTGATTCAGATATTAATGAAATTAATCCATTACCTCTATCTACAGAGGAATATTTAGATTACGTTCCAAGTAATCTATTCAAATTTAAAAAATATTTAAAGACATATTTACCAACAAATTTAAACTATTTAATCAATGATAGTCAATATCAAAACAATAATATTCCATATATATCAAATCAACAATGTATTAAATGGAATGGTATCAATGGAATTAAAGAATTTAAAACAGTTGTTAGACATTTTAATATTTCATCAAATATTGTTGATAAACTTATTAAACTTTGTAGAGATAAAAATATTACTTTAACACCATTAATTGAAATTATTATGTGTCAAACATTATGTAAATTAGGAATAATTAAGGATTCAACAATTAATGATGAAATTTTTTATATAAAATCAATGAATCCAAGTGATTTAAGAAGATTTTTAAGATTAAAAGAAGAGATAACAAATGATGATATATTAGCATTAGGATTAAGAGTTAATCCTGGAATCTTTAATAATTTATCAATTAAGGAATTATTAAATTCTATTAATGATAATGAAATCTTTTGGGAATTGGTTAATAAATCATATAATAATTTATCAAATTCTTCTAATGATTCAAAATCAATAATTGGTCAATGGTATTCACTTAATAAATCCTATGATAAAGGTTCAATTTCAAAGATGTTAAAATTCAATTCAGATTCATCTGATAAATCAACTGGACCAAGTGTTAGATTATCAAATCTAGGTTATTTTAAAAATTCAGATGATCTTGATTCTAATACTAATACTAATGATACCAAATATATATTAAAGAATGCATATTTTACTCAAAGTTTAGGTATCAATGGTGGAAGTATAATTACAAATGTTATTTCAACAAAATATGGTGGTATGAATATCTGTTGTAGTTGTATGATTGATATATTTAAAGATGAAAATGGTATTGATACATTTATCAATACTTTCAAACAGACTATACTATCATATGTAAATTAAATTAAATTAAAAACTAAACATAAATATATTTATAGAGTAAATTTAAATCCCTCTATAATACTTGAGATAAGTAATAAGACATGTAGTATAACCTAATATATATATATATGAAATATATATGAGATGTTTACAAGATGTTCATACTAATAAAGTAGTATCAAATTATTATTATAAATATTTTCCATTGCAATTATCACTATCAATATCAATATCATTATTATAGTACTTACAGAAAAAAAAAAGAATAACCGTTTTTTAAAGAGGTCGGCAGACACACGTTTATATGATAAATATAATTAGCGCATCAAAGATCTTTAAACTATTTCAAGAGATGATCAATGATACCTTAAAGTAATACCAAATATGGAAGTTTGAGTTAAAAGAAATATAACTTATAGTTGAATAACTAGAATATATACTTCAACATATTATAATCAATACTAATCAATAATAATCAAATATACTGTGTATAAGAAGTAAGATAGTAAGATTCGTAGTTAAAAGATTACAATAAAAAATAAAAGAGAGAAGAAGAGACTATAGTCCCATAGTCGTAGACTCGTAGACTTTGGACACTGAAATCAATATACAAAAGTATAATTCCATCAGACCGCACCCCATATTTTCCGCAGGTCTAGACCCTAGACCACTTTGACCGTGTAATCCGAGTGCAAAGTTGAAACTTAAAAAAAAAAAAATTGAAAACTGAAATCAAAATCAAAAATTAATATGGTTAATAAGGTAACAATCAAATCAACGAATAGTAAATAGAGGTATTTATTATATTCTTGTATATATATATATATTAATTTAAAATTACAACATTTTTCATTTATTGTTATATATAGTAGTACCGCTGTTACTTGAATCATTTAATACTCATTCACTTCACTTTACTTCATTTACTTATTACTTTAAACTATAAACTTGGGCGCTATATATATATATATATATATACCCCTTTTACTGCGCTAACCGGATTAAAATTTATATTATAGCCCATTAGCAAAGAAGGAATCAAATCAGTTCACAATTTAAGATTTTTTATAATATTGTTTTGTTTATTATTTTAATAACTTTATTTTATTAATAATATATATAACCATTTATAACAATACTATACTATACTTATTACTCTAAACTCATTACTCTATCATCATTATCATATTCATTATCATATTTGCCATTAATAAATATCATTGTTAAATCAATACTATATTAGGATAGGAATAAAGTGAAGTGATTTAAAAAAAAAAATATTGCCGTCATAGCATACGAATATATCATTTAATTAATCAATCAATAATATTAATATTAAAATAAATATAATAAATATAATATATTAATAATGTTTGAATCTCCTACAATATCTTCTTCTTATTCAATATTGGATGCTATTTCAAATTTATCACAGACTTCTCTATCATTATCATCTTCAAATTCAAATATTATTATCAATAATAGTGGTAATAATAGTAATAATAGTGATAAGAATAACAGCAACAGCAACAGTAGCAACAATACCAACAATAGCAACAACAATAATACAAGCTCACAATATTCAAAGTATCATAATTCACCATTATCTCAAATGACCTCTGTTGAATATCAAAGACATAAGGAAAGTTTATTAAATCTGGATTCTGTATTATCTCCAACTTCGGTTATTTCCTCATCTTCATCTTCATCTTCAACTTCATCTTCAAGTTCAGCTTCAATGTCAGGTTCAAATTCAGGTTCAGGTTTTGCTAATAGTACTAATAATACAAACAATGATATTACGAATAATAATGGTAATAATAATAATAATGCACCAACTAGATCAATTTCATATACTAATTCTTTGAGTTCTTCTTCATTAACGGCGTCTAATATTTCAAATCAAACTTCAAGAGTAATTTCAAATTCAACCGCTGCTACTTCAACTATATCAAATTTAAATTCAAATTCTATATCAGAATCAAATATGAATACAAACTCTGTATCTGTATTAGATGGTAAGAAGATAAAAAATAATAATAATATACCACATTCATTTCAATATTTACAACCTGATCCAGTTCAACCTCCAAGTTATTCAAAGATATTTGAAAGACAAAATTTAAAAATTCCAATTTATGATACTATTGAAAATAATAATTTACCAAATTATTCACCAACAATAAATAAATTTACAATAATTTCAAGAAAGCAAGAATTATTAAGTCCATATGAGACAAGTTCAAATAGAAATTGGAAAAATTTAATATTAATGGAAATTAATTCAACTCAATTAAATTTTTATACAATTGATGAATTTATTTCAGGTATTAAATTGAAAAAGATTCATAATATTAATACATATAATAAAAAACTTTCAAATATTGCATCTTCTATATTACGTCATTCTCAAGATCCATTATTTAGTTCAAATAATTCTACTTCTACCTATTCAAATTCAAATTCAGATTTAAGTTCAAGTTCGAGTTCAAATCCATCAACCAATACAACATCAAATCAACAATTTAATATCTTTGAAAATAAACAAGTTAATTCAACTGATTATCAATTACATACATCTATTGAAGTAGAACATTTTATTACTCAAATTAACAAATCACCATCATCTTTCTTAAATCATCCTACCAAAAAATTGAAATTAATTAGATCTTACTCTTTACAATTCGCTAAATTTGGTATCCCATCAGATTATACAAAGAGAACAAATTGTCTTAGAATAAGAGCAGAAACTGAACAATTTTTAATTAATTTTAAACATGTAACAGAATTAATTGATTGGGCAAATTATCTCTCAATTGGTATTAATGTTGCATTGGATATTGAAGCAAGATTATTACCTGCTGATAGAACTGTTCCAAGAAGAAGAAGAAGACGTAGAAGAAGTAATAGATATTTAACTGAATTGGAATTGGCAAATGAAAATTTTATCAATGAATTAAATAGTAATAATTCTTCTTCTGCTAGAAATAGAGCTTATTCAGATTCTGAATTAATTTCAAATGGTTTGACTAATAATAATAATAATAATAATAATAATAGTAGTAATGATCAAATTATTAATCAGAATCAAAATCACAATCAAAATAATAGACCAAGATCAAATAGTTTATTTTCAAAGATATTTAATTCTGGTATGAGATCAAGAAGTAATTCAAATTCTAATTCAACCCATTCCTCTTCTACTATTTCTACTGTTGAACCTAAATCTAATAATAATACTTTCAATGCTACTTTATCATCATCTTCAGCATCATCTTCAGTATCATATGGACCTTCTACAACTAATAATAGTAGCAATAATCGTTCTTCAAACTCAAGATCAAATTCTGTTAGTTCTACCCTTTCTCCTTCCATAAACAGCATATCAACAGCAACTGCTACTATTACCGCTCAATTATCCCATACTGAAATTAATGATCATAACGAAGCTCTAGAAGATGATGAAGAAGTTGATGAAGTAATTCCAGACTCGGATGATGAAGAAGATCATCATCATCAACATCATCACAATCATCATAATCATCAAAGTCATCAAAGTCACCACCACCATAACAGCCAAAATTCAATTGCTGCTAGAACTGGTGGACAAACATCTAGCCAAATGAATCTATTCAACCATTATCAATTAAATTTTGGTAGTAATGATATTTATGACATTAATGAGGAAGATGATCTTATTGAATTAGAATTATCAGATTATAAATGGAAACCTGATCCTAAAATCATTACAAATAAAAAATTGGTCAAGGATGCTTTGCGTTGTATTAAAATAATGACTCATGATGAAGATTGGAGTGGTAAATGTTTAGTTAGATTCACTCCTCCTCCAAAATTTCAAACTTGTAATAAGGTTAAAACTCAATTGGATAATTCTTATGTAATTGATGATATTGATTTAAATACTAATTATAAGAATAAGTTTTTGAAAGAATATTTAGTTGGACCTCAAGGTTTGGTCTCAACTTAAAGAAAAAGGTATTTAACCCTAATTATTAATTATTATCCTCATTATTATTCATTATTATTTATTCATAAATTATTTCTAATCTATATTCTCCCACTCCTCATATCATAGATATTAAACTCTATTTCACTAAAACACACACACACAGCATTACCTACTAAAATCAAAATAATCACTACACTAATGTCTTATGCTTCAATTTGTAATTTTAACTGTTTTATTTATTACTCTTTAGATAACCCTTCACTCTGTTTTCTTTTGATCATTGGATTCCTCAACTTTTAACAGATATGCTCTACTGTTATTTATATATTTATGTTCTTTTCTTTTCTTCGTTTATTTTTACTCTTATTTTTATGATTACATACATTACTACTACTGTCTTACGGTTTGCTTATAAGCTGTGGTTACTTTTATACTTTCTTGTATATTGTTCAAATTGCTCTATTAATTTGTCCTGGTCTTTTTTATTTTTTTATTGTGTTCTTATCAGAACTATGCTATCTACATACTGTTATACTTATATTGAAATTTTACCATGTTTAACGAATTAATGAATCTTCATCTCTATTTTATTGCATTTTAGAATTTTCATCTTTGTGCCCTTACAGAGTGCAACAGTTCTAGTAGTATTGTAGTAATGGTTAAGAAGCCCGGTTTTTTAAAAAAATTGAATACCGCAACTTTTTGCTACTATAAAAAAAATTCGAAAATTTTTCAATTTCTTCTCTTTATTGAAACCTTTCCTTTCTCTCTAACATCAAAAATTATCACCTAATCATTCTATATTATTGCCCTCTTTTGACATTTCATAGTTAGGAGGTGTATTGACTGATTGGAGTGTAGAGAGATTTTCATACGTGCGTTGCTGGGCGCCTGATATTGAGTCATAGATGATATATTGGGAATCAGTTGTTTCGACATCTACTAGTTACTTATTTGTTTATTATATAGTTTAGTTTAGTTAATTTATTTAATTAACTACATGCATTGACATTTGATCAATCTTTTATCAAGATTGCTTATATGTTATTGTTCAATCAAAAGGTTTTCCCTTCTGGGCCATTCAATATCATAAATATATCATTCATTAAATCCTTTCCATCCGCTTTTATCTGCTGTACTTATCTATCTTATTTTTTCTTAACAAGTTCAACATAATAAAATTGATTTAGAATGGTTTGAAATAAACCATAATTAGTTTATTGATCATAATTTATAAATATGCTATTAAATTTAAATATGTATTGTTTTTATATATGTATATGGAAACCTGAACACGAAGTAAAAAGTTAAAAATAATTAAACTGGATGGTATTGCAGTACAACCAAATTTATTATTCTTTCTTTCTTTCTATATTTATAAAGCGTTCTTTCTTGTTAAATAATCAAATCTTGAATATGTATAACCAATGAATGGTAAATCTTCCTTTGAATCACTGGCAACATCACCTTTTTGTCGTTGTTGTTCTGCTTTTATCAATGCAGGATTTTCTGGTACATTTTCTAATTCATCAGTTGGGAAAAATCTAGTATCAGTGATTGATTTCAATTTTGGTATAAATGGAGCATCAACATTTCTAATGGTATTCCAATCAACACCTCTGAAGAAAGGATGATTCTTGATTTCAGAAGCTCCTCCATGTCTACCCAATCTATGATCAGAATGAGTTAATAATCTTCTGATTAAATTTTCTGCTTCAGGAGATAAATGAATATCATCAGGAAATTGCAATGTTTCCTCAAAGTTTAAGATCTTTCTATATGTTTCCTGTGGAGTTTCTGAACAAAATGGTGGCCAACCAACTAAACATTCAAACATAATTGTACCTAATGACCACCAATCACATTCTTGACCATAACCTTGATGAATAAAGATCTCTGGTGCAATATAATCTGGGGTACCAACAGTTGAATATGCCATTAGTCTTCTTGATTTTCTCCAAGTTAATATCTGTTGTCTATTTGACATAGTTAGATGTATGGCATCAACCATCATTGTATTTCTACTACCTGGTTGCTGTAATGATTGAGGTTTTTGTAATGAATCATTTTCATCACTTGCTAATAAATTTTTATAATAATTAGTATCATGCGTCTTATGAAAGCCTGTACTTAGACCGAAATCTGATAACTTGATATGTCCTCTAATATCAATTAAAATATTATCTGGTTTAATATCTCTATGAATAAATCCTAATTTATGAATAGCTTCAATTGCTAATACACATTCAGCCATATAGAATCTTGTTATATCTTCAGTAAAAATTTGCCATCTAATTAACATTGTCATTAGATCACCACCTGGTAAGAATTCCATAATTAAATATAAATATTGTGCATCTTGGAAAGAATAATATAAAGAAACAACCCATGGAGAATCACTACCAGCTAAAACATCTCTTTCAGCCTTGACATGAGCTAATTGATCCTTCTTATACATTTCAGATTTTAGTAATGTTTTCATTGCATAAATCTTACCAGTATCTCTCTTTTGAACTAATCTAACTTCACCAAAGGCACCTTTACCGATTACTTTAACGGTTTCAAAGTCTTCTAAGGATAATCTGGTTCTTCTAAGTCTTAAAAATTGTGACTCCTTTCTACCTAATGATTGTAGTTGTCTATTCTTTCTTTCATCTGATCCATCTTCATTCTTTAATTTATGTTCCAAATCAACTCTTCTTTGATTTCTTTCAACAGCATGTGTAACACTCATTTGATAAAAATTTTCTATCCTTAGTTTTACGGCCGCTGCTTTATCTTGTGTATGCTTTTTAAAGATATCTGGTCTTCTTTCAAAATAAACATAATTAGAAGGTTGACCAGCTTGAGCTTGAACAGCAGGAGCTAGAGATTTACCATTAGCTTTACTTTCAGTAGTAGTATTAGTCGTTGTTGTTGTTGTGTTGATTATGTTATTATTACCAGAGGCAGAGGCAGAGGCTAATGAGCTTGTATCTGATAAAGTTGGTGTTAGCCCATTTTGGCTTCTTAAACTTCTTGATGGAGATGATGGTAGATGTGGCTGAACAAATTGAGGGCTTTGAGGCAGTTGTTGTTGAATATTACTTGGCTGTTGATACTGTTGTATATTTGAATAGTTACTCTGTTGACCTGGAGATGATGAGTATAGAGTTTGGTAATTACTTGGAGGCGTTGATGGGATCTGTTGTTGCTGTGATGGAGGTGGCATGGAGTTTTGTAAGGCTCTGAATTGTTCCTGTTGTTGTTGTTGCTGGTAGTATTGTTGCTGAGCTTGTGATTGAGCTTGAGCTTGCTGTTGGTGGTGGTGCTGCTGGTGCTGTTGTTGTTGCTGCTGTTGTTGTTGGTAATATTGTTGCTGTTGAGCAGCTTGAGCTTCAGCTTGTTGTTGTTCATACAACTGCTGTTGAAGAGATTGATGCGAACTCATTTGCATATAATTTGAACTGAACTGGCCTTGCCCTAGTACTTGTCCCTGACCTTGACTTCTAATGGGAGAGGGTTGCCTTTGAGTGTTCTGTTGTTGATAATGCTGTTGATCTGAATACATGACTTTTTTGATCTGAAAATAAACAATTGAGATGCGATGATTTTTTACAGCCTTTGCTTACTCAAGGGTATATAATCTAATTAAGTAAAATTCTTATGGATATATCTATAATAAGTTGGTTGATAAGTTATATATCTAATAAAATAATGTTCAAAACCAAAAAATTTAAGTTGTAAATGCAAAAATAAACCAATTAAATGATAAAGTATTAAATAAATGTTATATAATTTACTATGTAAATTCAACTCCTTTCAGTTTTAAATTTGTTTTGATTTTTTTGCTTTGATTCTCTTTTGTTTTTTTTCTTTGGCAGAGCTCGTGCTGCGTATACCAATTTTTATTGCTAAGTAATATTAACAGTGATAGTAGTATTAGTACCTAATAATATGGAATATTTAATTACTATTTAAAATTAATCAGTGATTGCTGATAACTTTAGCTACAGTTATGAATAAACTTTTCTGTGAAAACACATTGTGACATTAAAGATATACAAAACCCCCTAATAACTGATTGAGTTTTTTATAATTTAAATTTAGATAATAACATATAAGATTGTAGAAAAAACCAACAAAATTCTTAAAATTGTAAAGCTTGACCTTTTTGTTTCTTATCACCACCTAATTCAAAGTGCTTACATCTCTTTAATGATAATTGAGCCTTGGTCTTACAGACAACACATTCCAAACGTAAGACAACTTTCTTAGTAGTTTTAGCCTTTTTGTGGAAAACTGGTTTGGTTTGACCACCGTAACCGGATTGTTTACGGTCATAACGACGCTTACCTTGAGCGAATAAAGAGGCCTTACCAGCTTTGTATTGGGTAACCTTGTGTTGGGTATGCTTTCTACATTCCTTACCCTTACAGTAGGTTCTTCTAGTTTTTGGAACGTTAACTATAAAATGGATATTGTTAGTATTTTTAATTCCTTAAAGATTAACAAAATTTGGGAAATAAAAGAAAAAGATCAGAGTTGTGTTGTTGTATTTTGAGTTCTATATCCATTATGAGAAACATGCTTGATTCTAATATTAGAATAATACTTGATAATAATTGTATTCTTGGAGTATATTGAGTCTTTATAGTCTTTAAAATAAAAAGATGAATAATGAGTGGATTGATTAAAAAATTGACATAGTCTCAATATGTATAAACAAATTAGATCTCATTTCCATCAAATAGATTAATTATTAAATCTATTACTCTCTATCTCTGTATTTGATATTCATTGTCTATCTAATCTGCTTTCATTTTGAATCATAATTACAACCTTCTTAGTACTCTTTTGATGAATGTTGAAATGATTACTATAATTAAAAAATTAGATGATAATAGCATTGGTTCAAATTAATTCAACTACTTGACTGAATGGATATAGATAATTGATTTCAACTTCTTCTTAACTCTGATACAAATCCATAGTAACTATATTAAACGTACCCATCTTGACTAATGCTTTTGAACTAAGTTGTTATAATAAAACTAGATTAGTGAAGTAGTTATTTGATATTGAAAATTAATGACAAAAAATCCAGAGTCGATGTGTTGACTTTCTACTCTTAACATCCTAACACCTCATAGTTAAAGGTTACACCAAAGGCATTTTTATTGAAAAAAAAAAAAACATTGCTATAGAATATGAAAACAAGAATAGTGTGACTGTCTCTCTATTTAAACCCAAACATTACAAATATATAAGAGAAGGACGATTATTGGAAAGAAAAAAAAAGTGTAACCCTAATGATCCACATGATCTAAGTTCACAGGAGAAGCCCTATAATTCATCTCTTTTGTCAAGCCTTATTATATTGATTTAATAACAAACTCAGCTTTAATTAGGCTGGTCATAACATCAATGGAACTAAAAAACGTAGCCTAGAATCATTTATCTTCATTTAAACTACCATATCTAGTGTATCTGTAGAATGTAAATCTAGAATCACATCAATTTATCTCAAATAGACACGCTTTTTACACATTCATACTGATTATTACGTACCAGGGCTTCTAACGTTTACATTCACGCTTTCACATTAAGAAATTTATTAGTACCTGTTGGGAAACACAAACATAAAAATTAGATTTACATACTTAAATCAGTGAACTATACTATCTATTTGCTCAGCTTTCTCTTCATTTCTTTGCTAATTCTTCTATTATATAATACAACTCATTTCATATTATATATCTTGTTCAATTCCTTTTTCTTTTTTTCTTTTTAATTCAGTTTAATTGCATTTATAAACAGCATTGCATTCAATTCATATACACTTAGTACAACAATATAATTTAATATTTCCATATTAATTACTCATCACATCAACTCTATATATAATGGCTTTTGGTGATTTCCTATCGATTTGTCGAAATACACCATTACCTCTATGCCAAGTGGTATCAACACATGCAGAATCTGAAAACCTTTATCTAAATGAAGGTATCTTACCATTATGTTATGCAAGATCTATTGAATTAGCTAATACTGTTATCTTCCAAATTGGTAACGCATTTGTCAATATTGGTGCTATTTTCATCTTGTTGATCATAATTTATAATATTAGAACAAAATATACTGCTATTGGTAGACAGGAAATGCTTATATTCTATCATATATTACTTGGATTAATAATATCTACCTTAATAGTAGACTGTGGTGTTAGTCCGCCTGGTTCTATATCATATCCATATTTTGTTTCCCTACAATTAGCATTTAGTTCTGCTTCATGCTTTTGCTTGGTTATAACTGGTTTCTTAGGTTATCAATTATGGGAAGATAGTACTACTAAATCTGTTTGGTTTTTAAGAATAACTTCATTTCTCTACGGTTTAATGACATTTATCATTGGTATACTTACCTTTAATAATTGGATTAAAAATGGTACCATGGATAATAAAAATACTACTGGCTTATTTGTTGTTGCATATCTTTTTAATGTAATAATCCTACTGGTACACTTCATATCTCAATTAATTCTTTCAATATTCATCATTAGAAATTATTGGGCCATTGGTGTCATCTTTTTAACAGTCACTTCTTTTATTGGTGGTCAGATATTTACATATGCTGTATCTAGACAGATTTGCGAGGGCGTTACTCATTATATTGATGGTCTATTCTTTGGTAGTCTTTGTAATTTGTTTTCCATGATGATGTTATATAAGTTTTGGGATATGACTACCGATGATGATTTAGAATTCAGTATAAGTATTAGTAAGAATGGTGAAATCTCTTACGCTAATAGTTAGATAGTTTTAATTATACATAAGATAATAGTATCTGAATATGATCTATCGTAGTATATTACCCATTATCAATACTTTCCTATCTCAGTACTTTTATATGTTCTCTTATCCGGACCAGTGCACATAACCATATTTTAAAATTTTCTTTGTAGTAAAATATAAATACCAAAAACCGATGAGGTTAACTACTATTAAAGTTTCAGAAACAATACTCAATTATATTAGATCTTGAATATTCAATTGAAAATTCAGCAATATTTTCAAAATGGTTAAGATTGATGCAGAAACATTGTGTCGTCTACAAAAGAACCCTGAATGCATCAGAAATATCTGTATATTGGCACACGTTGATCATGGTAAGACATCATTAAGTGATTCTCTATTAGCCAGTAATGGTATAATTTCACAAAGGTTAGCTGGGAAAGTGCGGTACTTAGATTCAAGACCTGATGAACAGTTGAGAGGTATTACCATGGAATCATCTGCCATCTCATTATATTTTAGAGTCCTACATAAACAACCAGATGGAGAGGTTATTGCTAATGAACATTTAGTTAATTTGATTGATTCTCCAGGTCATATTGATTTTAGTTCTGAAGTATCAGCTGCTTCAAGATTATGTGATGGTGCTGTTGTTCTTGTTGATGTTGTGGAAGGTGTTTGTTCACAAACTGTTAACGTCTTAAGACAGTGTTGGATTGATAATCTAAAACCAATCTTGGTCCTTAACAAAATAGACAGACTAGTGGTTGAACTTAAATTATCTCCAGGTGAAGCATATACACATCTTTCAAAGATTATTGAACAGGTAAATTCTGTTATAGGCTCTTTCTTTTCAGGGGAAAGAATGCAAGACGATTATTTATATAGAGAAAAGCTAGAAAGAGGTGAAACTGAAGAATTTGTAGAAAAAGATGATGAAGATATCTACTTTGATCCTGCTAAGAATAATGTAGCATTCACAAGTGCTATTGATGGTTGGGGGTTCAATATAAGTCAGTTTTCAAGGTTTTACGAAACAAAGTTAGGTATTAAAAGAGAAAACTTGCAAAAGGTTTTATGGGGAGATTTCTACATGGATCCAAAGACAAAGAAGATTATTAATGCTAAGGGACTAAAAGGAAGAAACTTAAAACCATTATTTGTTTCACTTGTATTGGAAAATATTTGGAAGATATATGATAGTATTATTATTGAAAAAAATGTTGAAATGTTGGAAAAAATCATTAAAGCTTTAAATATTAAAGTTCTACCGAGAGATTTAAGATCTAAGGATAATAAAGCATTACTAAATCAAGTTATGGGCCAATGGTTACCAGTTTCATCTGCCATTTTATTAACTGTGATAGAAAAATTACCATCCCCATTGACTTCTCAAGAAGCAAGAATTCCTTCAATTTTGAATACTGCTCCAAATCATGAATTATTAGATCCAACTTTAAAGGAAGCAATGTTAAAATGTGATAACAATGGACCAGTTTCTGCTTATATCTCTAAGATGATTTCTGTCCCAGAGGATGAATTACCAAAGAAGACAAAAGCACTAACTCAGGATGAGTTATTCGAAAGAGGACGTTTAGCAAGAGAAAGAGCTGCTCAAGCTGCTGAACAAGCGAAAAAGTTTTCTGGAGAATCCGTTTCAAATGATGAAACAACTAATTTAACTAATCAGCTTGATGAATTCACTATTGCTAAAACTCCAAATGATCCGTATAATTTATTCGAATATGAAGAAGAAGAGGAAGAAGAAGAAGAAGTTGAGCTGAAAAAGGAAGTTTTGATTGGATTTGCAAGAGTCTACAGTGGAACACTAAAAGTTGGTCAACAATTGTCAGTTCTGGGACCTAAGTTTGATGCTAAGAATCCAACTCAACATATTGAAACTGCTACTATTACAGATTTATATCTATTGATGGGTAAAGAACTAGTCTCATTGGATGAAGTTCCATCTGGTAATATTGTTGGTATTGGTGGATTAGCGGGAAAGGTCTTAAAGAATGGTACATTAATTCAACCAGACATTATTGGTGTTAATTTGGCCGGTATTAACTCATCTTCACCACCTATTGTAAGAGTCGCATTAGAACCTGTTAATCCAACTCAGATGGATAAATTAGAGAAGGGCTTACAACTACTAAACCAAGCTGATCCTTGTGTTCAAACATATGTTGAAAGTTCTGGTGAGCATATATTGGCAACTGCAGGTGAATTACATCTTGAACGTTGTTTGAAAGATTTAAGAGAAAGATTTGCTGGTATTGAAGTCCAATCTTCAGAACCTGTTATTCCATATCGTGAAACTTTCATTGAAACTACAGAAATGAATGCACCAAAGAAACCAGAACTTGGAAGAGGTGTTGTAGAATATCAGATTGGTAATATCGCTATTAGATTAAAAACACTACCATTACCAGAGCAGATAATAGAGTTCCTCATCAGCCAACATGCCTCAATTCACAAACTGGTGAATAAAGTCAACGAAAAGCGTGAACAGGAAGAAGATCATTTCGAAAATGAGGGAGAAACAGATGATGAAATTGTCACATCTCAGGTTTTAACACCAGAGGAATTGAAGGGGAAACTTGAAGAACTATTGAATGAGACTGACAATCAGTCTTTAAAGAACACCATTGATCGTATTGTTGCTTTTGGACCAAAACATACAGGCCCAAACCTTCTTATTGATTCAGAATCTGGTTTGCTTAGAAGGGTATTTTCCAATATTTCTTCTGAAAAAAAGTTCAGATTCGAAAATAGTATATTAAATGGTTTCCAATTAAGTACTCTGAATGGTCCATTGTGTCAAGAACCTGTGCAAGGAATGGCGGTTATTATTGATAGCATAGAAGAATTTGAAAAAGAAGAAGATCAAACACCAGTTCAGAATCTGTTAGGTAGGTTAATAACCACGATAAGAGATAGCATTCATCAATCATTCCTAGACTGGTCTCCACGTATAATGCTTGCTATGTATACTTGTGACATTCAGTCAACTGCTGAGGTTTTAGGTAAGGTTTATGCTGTTGTTCAAAGAAGACGTGGTCATATCATTAGCGAGGAAATGAAAGAAGGAACGCCATTCTTTCAGATTGTCGCCAGGCTACCAGTTGTTGAAGCTTTCGGATTCGCTGAAGATATTCGTAAAAAGACATCAGGTTCTGCTTCTCCACAATTAGTTTTCTCTGGTTATGAATCCATTGATTTAGATCCATTCTGGGTGCCAACTACTGAAGAAGAATTAGAACACTTGGGTGAATTTGCTGAGCGTGAAAATATTGCCAGAAAATTTATGAACTCAGTTCGTAGAAGAAAGGGTCTGTTTATCGATGAAAAGATCATTCAAAATGCTGAAAAGCAAAGAACATTGAAACGTGATTAAGCTTTCTTCTGACTATGTTACAATATTCTTTAACAAATATCAGTTAAACTAACACTAGGGTAGGGTGACGTTGGTCATGCTATATATTTATTTAGAATTATACACTATTTCTAACTCATATTTTTGAAATAGATTGCCTTACTCAGCTTTCCTCTTACAGAAATCTTGTAAGTCTTTAGTTAAATTAGAATTACTGGACAATGATAGAGGTTTTTTTTTTTCATTGCTAGCAGCACCATTGGAGAACGACAAACAGCAAATACATCCTTTTCATTTCTCACCATCTATTACCATAATTGTCTTTGTGTCATAATAACTATCACCATGATTATTGATCACGATTATTTGTGAATCTCGTCAAGTCCCCTAATAAGTATGATTTGAGTGACACAAAAAATAAGCCAAATGTAGATTTAGCAATGAAAAGGTGCCGAAGTTATTTGTGTATTTATTGTAGCCTCTCATTATTCCATATTATTTAATATCTGAGTTTATAAATATATTATATTTGTATTAAATAGCAGCGTCTATTAAATAGGACCTCAAATGTTTTGTTTAACTAGTTGTAAATTCTGATATTTTGATAATTCTCTCGACTATTATATTACTAATTTATGATATTATCAGTTTTGGCCATCACTTCAAACTATTCGTCTATTATGGATGACATTCAACTTGTACTCAAAATAACATATCGACTAATTGACTTCTGTTTTTTTTCTTCACAATTAAGCATCATCTACTCTATACCGATGCTCCTCTTATTTACTGAAGCACTTGTAAGTTACAAAAGATACTAATGAAGAACATTTGCTATTAGGTCTTTGCGTAAGGTAAATTATAATCACCAAAAGTTATCAACAGTAACGAATAGCCGGTCTGAAAGCTAAGCTTCAAATTATAGATTTGAGTGATATAATATTGCTCATTTTATTACAAGGTAAATAATACTTACTATATTTGCAAACTTTCGAATGCCTTATAATAGCTTATTACTATGACAAAACTGGAAGCTAAAAAGCTGAAACCTCCATTGAGCTAAATATTCTAGTATACAGGATGAACTATCTAGCAATATATAATCAAAATTCATAAAACTTATAATGGTGTTATGTCTTTTGAGTAGAATTTGTATTCTTAATTATCTAGCGGACTTGCAATAAATAATCGCTTTCGGTATACCTACAAACTATGGTGAATTTTTCGCAGCCAATCAACTGAGGCAAACCCGTATAACTTTGTGCCTATGTAGATGATAGACTAAGCACTGTAGCAGACCAGATTATCCACTAGTTCCATAACAGAGCCTCCCACCAGTTTCTTTCCGGCTGTAGTGCTTTTTCTTACTTTTTTGATACTATTAGTTCTCAGCGGTAGCGCTGGCTGGTGTTCGGGTTAAACATTTTTTAAATGTAAACAAAGAAGAGCCAGCGTTCCACATTTGGAGCATTATCACCAATTAAGTCTCAAAACAGACATTTAGATGCACTGTTAGGTATGGCTATACAATGAGATAAGTGGTGAATACACTATTTAAGTTTTACTAAATGTACATAAAACATCTTAACAATAAGTTATATCCAGCAAAGCTATGGAAGACTTAGCTTAGCTTGTGAGGTGATGACCAGCCATTTCTTGATTATAAAAGGATAAAGGATCCATTCTAATTATTTCAAGCTCTTCCAAACTTCTGGTTATTATTTTGATCTTTGCTCATAGTCCAACCTAATTCTTACTCAAGTTAATTTTTTAACCCAGTCACTCCTTTGATATTTATCATCCTTTTAAAGCACTCCAACTACTTACATTCTTTTCACTATACAGTGCTCCTTTTCCAACTATTATTCACTCTTTTAAATTAAATCATTTCTCAAACTATAATACCCATATTATACCAATAAAAATATTGATTAGTACTATAATATTTATTAAAATCACATACAATATAAACAAATTATAAAATAGACTACAATGTTATTTATCAAATCATTATCAGCTTTATCAATCTTTGCCATTGTTGGTGCCATTCCATTAGCCATCCCCCAAGCAGCTGTTATCACTACTGTTGTTGAAGAACCAACTACTACTTATACTAGCTCATACACTTCTACTACAACTACAACTGTTCCTGGTCAAAAGAAAACTATCTGGGTTACTGAAACTGCCGGTGCTGCTGACGCTACCACAACTTCTGTTGATGAAACAACATTCACTACCAGTACCACTTCCAGTACGAGTACAACCTCATCAACTACTTCTCCAATTACTTCTTCAACGGTACCAACAACTACTACTACTGCTTCAACTGATTCTGCTAGTTACACTGTCATTGATGGTACTACTTACAAAGTAATTGTTTATGAAAGTACAATTAGAACTGCCACTACTATCACTTACGAGTCCACTTATACTACAACATTAACTGATGGTTCTGAAGAAGTTATAGTTACACAAGTTTCTGAAGTTTCTACATTAGCTACTTCAACCACAAGTGAAGATGCTACTTCCACTACCGCCGCTACTACTTCAACTCCTTCGACTGTTACTACTTCTACTTCAACATATACTACTTCTACTTCATCAGCTTCAACAATTTCAACAACTTCAACACCATCAACTTCAACCAGCTCTCCTTCAACTTCATCCATTCCATCTACCACATCATCATCTCCATCTAATACTGTAGTTGCTGTTACTTCAACGTCTTCAAGTACTTCACCATCAAGTACTTCAACATCAACTTCAACTACCCCATCTACCACTAAATCATATGTTTCATCCATTATTACAACAGCTCCAATCCCATTCTCTTCTACAATCTACTCGATTGAAGATATCTACTCAACTTACACATCTGGTGGAGTTTGTGAAGTTTACTATGAAGACTATGAAGATGATTATTATTATGTTTCTGGTTCAGACACCATCAGTGCTACTACAACTGTTACTTCTGTTGTGTATCAAACTGTTACATTATCATCAACTATTGCTTAAATACTGGTTACCATCAGGATTGATTAAAAACTGATTACCGCCTTTATTTTATATATATAATTATTATGTTCGCTTATGGATATTTTTTTAACTCTATTACGCTTCCCTTTTCAATATATAAAGAACTGTTTAATTTTATTTTATCTGGTTGTGTTATAACTGTACTAACTATATCGATACACAAAATTAGTGAATACAGAAGCTTATTCACACACAGGGGTAAATCTTGCAATAAAGAGCCTGAAATAATTTTATTTTGAGATTTATAAATTAATGATACTTATACTATTATACATGATAAACATTAGACCAAGCGACTGTTTTTTTTCGAAAAAAAAGTTTTAAACACTTAAGCTTACAGTTTCTGTTGAAATATATTGCTTAAATGGTTCTAAGGCTTTAGCAACATCATTAGCAACAAACTTTTCGGTTTGTTGTGGAGCTCTACCAACAAAAGTTGATGGGTCTAATAATGAATCTAGTTCAGCATGAATTGGTTCAAAGAATTTAGTGTTTTTGATTCTCTCGATTAAATCATTATCACCACCTTCTTGTTTAACAACAGCAGCGGCTTGATGAGAAAGAACTCTAATTTCTTCATGAACATCTTGTCTTGAAGCACCCTTTTCAACCATAGCCATAATGATGTTTTCAGTAGCCATGAATGGTAATTCACCTTTAATTCTTCTTTCAATAACCTTTGGATAGACAACCAAGCCTGATGTAATGTTGTTTAAAGTTGATAGTAAGATATCAGCGGTTAAGAAAGCTGATGGTAATGAGATTCTTCTGATAGCAGAATCATCTAGGGTTCTTTCAAACCATTGAACAGATGCAGTTTGAACAGCATCATTATATAGTGATCCTAAATGTCTAGCTAATGAACAAACTCTTTCACATCTCATTGGGTTTCTCTTATATGCCATAGCTGATGAACCAATTTGTGATTTTTCAAATGGTTCTTCCATTTCCTTTAAATTAGCTAATAATCTAATATCTGTTGCTAATTTATGAGCTGTAGCAGCAAATGATGATAATGGACCTAAGACATCAATATCAATCTTTCTTGAATAGGTTTGACCAGTAACTGGGTAAACAATATCAAAACCTAATAATTCGGTAACTCTCTTATCTAAGGCTTCAACTTTATCATGATCACCATGGAATAAGGCTAAGAAAGAAGCTTGAGTACCAGTGGTACCCTTAACACCCCTTAGACCAATATCATTTCTTGCTCTAACAAAGTTTCTTAAATCCCATAATAATTCTTGGATCCATAAAGTAGCTCTCTTACCAACAGTAGTTAGTTGAGCAGGTTGAAAATGGGTCCAACCTAAGACTGGTAAATCTTTATATTCTAAAGCAAACTTTGATAATCTATCAATTACGTTAACTAATTTTGGAATAATGATATCATAAGCATCTCTTAAAAAGATCAAATCAGCATTATCTGTAACAAAACATGAAGTAGCACCTAAATGAATAATACCAGCAGCATCTGGACATATTTCACCAAAAGTATGAACGTGAGCCATGACATCGTGTCTAACTTTAGCTTCTTCAACAGATGCAGCTTTGATTTCATCATCAGTGATTTCTAGGTGAGCTCTCATCTCTTCAATAGCTTTATCAGAGATAACATCTAAACCTAATTCTTTCTCAGCAATAGCTAAGTTCAACCATAGTTTTCTCCATGTTGAAAATCTGTTTCTTAATGAAAAGACAGCAGACATTTCGTCTGAGGCATAACGAGATGACAATGGGGTGGCGTATTTATCGTTAGCAGACATTGTATTGTTATCGAATATGAATATTTGTGATGACTAAAAGAATCGATGATATAATGTAATAGTACAAAGTATATAAGAACTAGTTATTCTAATTATTAAATACAATAGGGCCATCTGATTCTAATCAATTTTAATTTTTTTTTTTTTGGTTATTTTGACTCTGAAAATGTGAGACTCTTCTTGAAAAATTGAGATGAGGTGAAAGAAAGGTAGTTGTGAAAAGAAGATACTTTAAAGTAGTTTACTATGTATATAGTCTTTAAGTAATATCTATTGTAAGCTTATATCGTGTATTACTCATGTTAAGCAATTTCAGGAGTAGTACATACAACTGACTGAAATAAATATTCGTATTCACTAACTTACTATTACATATTGGAATGCATGGTGGAGATATAGATTTATCGTTATAAATGCATTCTTCTTTCAATGTGAGTACTGTAAATAAATCGATCACCATATATTACTGTTATATACGTCTTTATACGTTATATTATCTTCAGTTCATTAACAAGTCTATTAATAAGTATTATTTAAGCATTGAAACAAGACCTGTGCGTGTTATCAGTAGTATTACATAAGCTAACAGCGTATCAAAATTTACGGGTAAATAAATTCTGGCAGATCACCCAAAATTATTAAAAAAATGAACAAAAATGAATCTCCCTATTAATAGTACAATTATTTGAAGTATTCCCTTTCTTCAATTACATTCAAATCAATTATACCAGTAGAGTTGATCTCCTGTTAATTATTACTTTAGTCAATTCAATTAATCATAACAATGCCAAAAGTCTTCCAATTCAGCCACTTACCAATTCATGATCATTGTTTCTCTGCTGATCGTTCAATCTTAGCTATAACTAAGGAAACTAATGTTGAGATCTACAATGTCTCTAATCCTGCCAAACCAGTTTTAGTTGCTACTTTAAAGGATCATGATAAAACAGTCACTGCTGTTGATATTTCAATCCATGGTAGAATTATTACTTGTTCTCAAGATAGAAATGCTATTGTTTGGGAACCACTAAGTGATGGTACTTATAAACCAACTTTAGTATTATTAAGAATTAATAGAGCTGCCACTTGTTGTAAATGGTCACCAAATGGTTATAAATTTGCTGTTGGATCAGGTGCTAGAGTTATTGCAGTTTGTTATTTCGAACAAGAAAATGATTGGTGGATTTCAAAGCATATTAAGAAACCAATTAGATCAACTATTTTATCTATTAATTGGCATCCAAATAATGTTTTATTAGCATCTGGTTCTACTGATGGTCATTGTAGAGTATTTTCAGGTTTCATTAAAGGTATTGATGAAAAGCCAGCTTCTTCATTATGGGGTGAAAAATTACCATTTCAAACTTTAGCTGGTGATTTTGTAAGTGCCAATGGTGGTTGGATTCATGATGTTTCATTTAGTCCAAGTGGTGAATTATTAGCCTTTATCTCTCATGATTCTTCCCTAACAACTGTTTATCCAGGCGGTGCAGAGCAACCTCCAAGATCTATTTTGTCAGTATCCACTTCATTCTTACCATTTACCTCATTGATTTTTAAGGATGAAAACACTGTTATTGCTGCTGGTCATAATTGTCATCCAGTCGTCTTTATTGGTGATGAAACTAATTGGATTGAAGATCATTCAATTGATGATCCAAAGAAGAATAATGATATTGATAATACTGAAACTTCTGCTTTGAACATGTTCAAACAATTGGATTTGAAAGGTACTGTTACTAAAGGTTCTTCCACTTTAAAGACTATCCATCAAAATACTATTACTCAATTAAAACCTTTCTCATATGGTCCAGATGGTTCATTGAAGCAATTCTCTTCTTCAGGTATTGATGGTAGAGTTGTCATCTTTGAAGCCAAATGAATTAAATCTTAAAATTGATGAGTTTCAATGAGTTTGTCTTTCACAATTTTTTTTTCCTGTGTATAAAAGATAGTATTGATTCTTTAATGCATGCTACAAAATTATGTTAAAAAAACAAGATAATCTAAGTACATCAAGAATAGAAGCAATCATCAAATTGACATTTCATCATAAATTTTTTCAATATATATATATAAACGTAGTTCCATAGAAAATAATTAATTATCCTTGAAATACAAAACTATTTGAAGTCCCCTCTACCGTGCTCTGTCCCTGTTGATTATTATTTTGAATCTGTTGAGCCTGCTGTTGTTGTTGTTGATTATCTATACCTTCTTGTTGTAAGAACAATGAATATACTGCCCCTTTGAAAAGTGTAAACACTAATCCAATTTTGGACTCTATTACTCTTAAGTTATCCAGTAGTTGAGGAGTTGGAATTGTAGTTAATTGTGAAATTATTTTTGATAATGTGTTTAATCTCTTTGCCAAATCCTGATATTTTTGTAGGATTCTTAGTTCCAAATCCGTTAGTTGTTTTGATTTAGAATAATCTATGTTAATTATATCACTATTGAGTTGATTAGACATGATTTGTATATGATAATGATGTAAATTTTTTTGTGCTTTACTATTATTTTATTTTTACTGTACAATAGCGTGTTTTAACCTACTACTATATAATTAAAAGCGTGTTTATGGTTTTTGTCTTTCAAGGTAAATTTATTTAGGCAGTTTTGGAGATAAAAAATAAGAATACTTCATATGTCCAGATGTTCATTTATTAGCAATTGTAAGTGGAAAGGTAGTCTAACTAATTCAACTTACAACTTTATATATGATGTAGAAGGTTATACAATAATTTTATATCTAGGCGTTGTTTACTGGGAGTCTATTATAATATCTAAAGCTTGATTATGCTATAGAATATCATTCTATTAATTTTTTTCCCACAGTAAAGGATAAAGAAAAATCATGTTTATAATATGAGTGCGGAACTTCTTACCCTTTTATGGTAATATATTGCACATCATCCAGATTATGGAGATTAAGATCTTGGATACATTTATTACAAACGAAAACTATAAATCTATGTTATATTCCATTGAAATATCTGGTTCAGTAAGTTGATGAGACTATAGCAGAAGCTGATCTGTAATCAATTAATCAACAACAATGAGCACTGAAGATATTGGGGTCTTCTCAACAAGAGTTTCATTACAATGGGTACCAAAAGAACCATTTGAAAACACAGAAACATGGGTATTAACTACACCAGGTGCTAATTTTGTTGATATTAGAATCTTTAAAGATCATAAGGTATTAAGTTCTTCAGGAGATATGAAAGTTCCTCAAGACTGGGTTATCACTGGTAAGGAGCATTTAATTCCAGGAACAACAAAGATTGAATTTCAACATGAAATCAATACACATGTTGAAGGTAAACATGGTGGTCCATATGATATTGGTGAGTTTACTGATTTACCAAGTGGTGATAAGGAGGAAGCAGGTGTTATGGAGAATTTAGAAACTGGTAAAATTGAAGCATTTGCAGAAATTTGGAGAGCATTAGATCCATTAAAGAGTAGTCCTACTGATTATGTAAAAGAAACTGAAACTACATGGACAGTAACAAAAGTACATTCCAGTTGTGTTAAGGTTAAAGATACTAGTAAATATTTAGGATCTGTAGTTAGACTAGGTAATTTCTTACAAGGTGCATTGTTAAATATTTCCAATCAAGAGTTGAGCATTCTTAGATATTTTAATAATGGTTCCAAATGGGAAGAAATATTTAGATATGGTGACGAATGCTCTAAAATTCCAATTGAGATAGGTAAAGAATCCAAAATAGAAGTTGATGGACTAGAATGGGAATTAGTTGAAAGCAATTTATGAATGTAATTGTATTTAATAGTTTATAAATAATACAAAACCCAGATCAACAAAAGACAAAGAATAAATGTTAGTGGATATACTAAGCCCAACCAATATATATTAAATCATTATCTTGAATTTTCTATTCAATTATGTATTAACACTAACTGATAATATGTAGTATGGCAAAGCAAAGAGAGAGAAATAGCTTAATCTATTTGACGTTACCCGGCAATTGTTCTCAAAAAATTATACTTTTTAAATTAAATAATTTATGGCTTCTCTTAGATAGAAACATTATAACAATATATCATCAGCTAACATATTTAAATAGCATCCATTAAGGTATATATCAAACTTTTATTATTTACTAACAAAATTTAACCAGTATCACAATCTGAATCGATCCGTATTTGAGTCAGAGTAATAACAGAACAGCGCCTATCTAGAAACTTGACCACTGTAACTAATAAACAATTATTATAAAGCAACAATCGTTTAATAAAGAGATCTACATAGTACAAGATATAAAGGATCTTTATACTTATTGTCTTACCATTATTTTCTCTTAAGCCATGAATCCATATAATGCAGTAACTCCTAATACAACATCACATGCAGCCAGTCCCCATTCGAATCAGCTTCTCCTTTCAGGAGAGACCCCAAAACCAGAACAGCAGAATAATGGTGGATATCCAAAGACATTAGAATTATTCGTTGAAAGATGTCATGAGAGAGCAATTATAAATAAATTTGATGAAATGAAAGTAGTGGAAATGCAACAACAATTAAAACTAGTTATTCAATTGGCTGCTAAGCAAAATAAAATATTCTCTATTGATTGGGCAAATCAAGATTTGCCAATATTTAAAGCCAATGATTATAACGATAATACTAATAATAATAAGAAAAATAGTAGCAATAATAGTACTAACACTAAACTAAAATCAAATGTATCAAAAAAGACGCATACATTAAAGAGGAAAAAGAGTTCTAATACTGACAGTTTTGATACAAATGATGAAGATAAAGGTAATAATGATAGTAATCTTGATAGAAAAAAGCTAAGAGCTCAACGATTTGAGAGAGAATTAAATTCATCTCATTCTACTTCAAAATCTTATAATGATTCATTTAAATCTTTAAATTCCTTATCAAATATAAATAGTTATTCAAATAAAAATAATCCAATAAAGGGTAGATGTGAAACACTTGAGAAGCCATTCTTTAGATTGACTTCAGAGCCAGATCCATCCAAAGTTAGACCATTATCAATTTTAAAAAAATCTTTACAATTTGTCTTAAATAAATTTGAAAAGGAAAGAAAATATACATATCTATGTGATCAACTTAAATCAATTAGACAAGATTTGACAGTTCAATTAATAGAAGATGATTTCACTTTAAAAGTTTATGAAACTCATGCTAAATATGCTATTGAATTTAAAGATTTAGGTGAATTTAATCAATGTCAAACAGTTTTAAAACGACTCTATTCCTTATCTCAATTAAATGCCAAAAATTATTTAGAATTTCTTAGTTATAGAATTATTTATTATTTAATGACCAAAAATTATGATTCAATCTTAATAATTAAATTAAATTTAAGTCCCAATGATAGATTAAATCCAATGATAATACATGCTAATAAATTAACTAGTGCTATATTAAGTTCAAATTATCATTTATTATTCAAGTTATATGAAAGTTCAAAGAATACAACAAAGAAATTATTAGATTGTTTCATTAATAATGAAAGAATTAAATCAATGGCTATTATCTGTTATGCATATAAACAAATCAATTTAGAATTTTTATTAAGAGAATTTTGCTTTAGTGATGAAGATGATTGTCTTGAATTTATTAAAGAATATGAATTAGAAAAGTTTTTTGAATTAAAAAATGAAGTAGTTTATCTAAATACTTCCAATGCAAGATCAACCATAAATGGGATACTTAATAAAAATAAGAAAATTGATATCAAGGGACAAGTATAAGTATAATTCAAGCGTATATATGTTTAGCAATTATTTTGGGCATTTAATAATATTAATAGCGATATGATTAATAAAATATATGGGTTGACTACTCTTCATTATTAATATAATTTGTTTTTTTCTTTTATTTTAATACAATCAAACATAATAAAATCAAAGATATATATTTATAAAGTAGTGAAATTCAAACAGCTAAAAATCCATTTTCATCATAACCAGCATAAACTCTTGCTTCATCACTTAATCTATGACAATAGTTTGTTACATCAGCAACCAATAGATTTAAACTTTGAGCAATTAGAGGAATTGGTACACCTTCAGACATTGAAGGAGTATTTTCATGAATAAAATTGAAAACTTTTTCAATTTCTGAGATTGAATTTGAATTAATATGATTACCATTGCCATTATTATTATTATGAATTGAATCAGATACAAATAAACCATTTGAATTATGATCTTTTACTAATGAACTTATTGAATCAGATCCAGTCTTTTGTGATATATATGTACCCATTACATTTAAATGATGATAAAGAACTTCATTAAAATCTTTAATTTCATGAATAATTGGATATTGAATACTTTTCTTACCAGAAAATTCTTTTATTGAACCTGATATATGAACATAATTACCAATTGTTATAAATGATTCATCAATATTTTTTTCATCACCCCATTTACGTATTTCAATTGAACCAGTACCATCTTCTAATTGAATATTAATACTTGAAGTACCATCAGTAACTTGACGAATAATACCAACAAATGAAACCATATTTAATTCATAATTTTCAAAAGTAAATTCACCATCTTGAACTGGTTGTATACTTTCATTAATTTGTTTAATTGTAACTGGAGTTAAAGTTGTCTTAACTTGAGCCTTTTGTGAACTAGCTGGTGCATCATTAGAATCATAACCACCTCCACCAGCACTATTGGAGTTATAATCATTACTTTGATAGCCACCATATGGTTGATATCCAGACATTCTTTATATTATTTATGTACTATTGATATTATTTGTACTATTGGATATTACTGATATGAATTATGATGCTATAATTACTATTATGATTACTATGATTATTGTTCAAAAGTGTTTGTTATATATCAATTACTTATTGTTTACAATAAAGTATAATTAAGTATATTAATATATGGAAGGCAAATTGTATATTAAATGCCAGTTCCAGTTTTGTTTATTTAATTTTATTAAAAAAAACAAAACCAAAAAATAAAAAATAAAAAAAAAGACGCGTTTCAAATTTATTTTCGTGTATTACATAATCAGAAATCAGTCACGTGACAAACAATTTTTTTTTTAATCAACTTTACAATAAAGTGATGAGTTAAGACTATTCTGCTCTATTTTATTCTTCCAATGAAGAAACAAATAATCTGTATTAAATATATAGTATTAGCCAATAACTGCAGATAAATGCACATATCACATATCAATCGTATTTATTACTTATATAGCTGATTAATCATACGGTTAATATTATTTATTTATTTTAGTTTATTCAACAGGTATAATTATTTTATTGGTTTTAATCGGTCTTAACATTTTAACACTAATAATTAATAAATTGATAAAACTTTATAATATCAATAGATTCAACTTATATCAAACTAATTTATAGATTAAAAATAAGTTATTAATAATTGATTATAACATTATATATATATATACAAGTAATGATATAATAATAAATAAATTGTATTGGTTGGTTGAAAAATTTGAAGTAAGCCTTGTAGTATGTTGTCACTATACAGATAAATAATATACTAAATTATAATTCATAAATGTGACCTTCATTATTCGCTAATAGTAATACTTATAGTAATGCTTACTAAATTATATACTACATTTAAATTTCAATAAGATAATACAATATATTTCTTTTATTTGATATTTAACATATAGTGTTTAATACTAATTATTCATATACATGATATTTATTTACCTGGTCGATTGACCATTGAATATTATTATGGTCAAAAGACCACTAAACATACAAATCTCATTATAAATTTTCAACCAATAAAAAGAAAAACAGATGCTTAAAACGATGCTTACAAGATTGATACAGAATACAGTCCATAACTCATATTACCAATAAATGACAAGCCTTCAATCTCTTTAAGCAAGGCTTGTTTCTAACCATATATACTATTATAATAGCTTAGCAGCAATGGAAGTGGTAACAGTAGTAGTAATAGAAGAAGTGATGTTCGGATGTATGTATAATGTATCATTTTCAATTTAAGCAGCAGATTTTTAAATTAAAAAGATTTAATCAATCATAATTAACGAGGGCAATAGGCTTTAGCTCTTTATTTAAATGTTATTATAAATATTTTTAAAGATCTTCTTCTATTCTTTGTTGCTTTTATGATATTGTTCACTAAATATATTCAAATATCATGCTGTTTGCTATAAGGGAGCGTCTATTTAGATTCAACTTATATCTAAGGTTAAGACTCAATAAACAATCAAATAGAATTATTACATATCTTATTTCATTATTATTAATATTCTTTATAATATTACATATATATAATAATTCAATAAGATCACCAGATATTAATGATTATAGACAATTAGAATATATTGTTCAGGATGCTAAAATAATGACTTGTTCCATCTTATTGAAAAATGATTGTCCGCATGAACAAGATTGGTTTATGATACCCAAACCTTTAAATAGAGATATTACTGGTTCAACTGGTTATGTTTATAATAATTATTTATTTGTTAAAAAAAAATTAATTAAAGATATTAATGAAGGTGATAAAGTATTAACTGGCTTTGCAATTTCTCAAACTCCAAATCTTGAACAAAATCCATTTATGTTACAATATATTCAATATGATCCTTCATTAAATAAGAGAGGTTCATATATATATAATATGGATGTATTATTTGGTAATGAAGCAGTTGAACCAAGATTAAATTGGAAAATGTATTCAGATCCTATATTATATACTGATAGTCAAATTCCAATTTATTTAACAGTGGCAAGATCATTCTTAATGCCAAATTTAGTTAAACCAAAATTAATTGTTAAACCTGATTCAAATTTTAAAATTTTACAAGTCTCTGATCTCTATTTTAGTACTCTTGAAGGTCAATGCCAGGATAACTTATCTGTTCATCAACCAAGAGATGATTGTAATACTCCTGATAGAAATACAATGGCATTCTTGGATAGAGTAGTTAAATTAGAAAAGCCAGATTTAGTAATGTTAACTGGTAATTTAATATTTGGTAAACAATCTTTTGATTCAATGACTTCCTTATTTAAGGCTGTCTCTATATTTACCAAGAATAAGATACCATTTGGAATCACTCTTGGTGATCAAGATGATTTAGGAAGTTTATCAAGAAGAGAATTATTGGATTTGGCACATTTTTTACCTTATTTTGTTGGTATTAATGGTCCTGATAATATTAATGGTGTTGGTAATTATGCCTTAGAGATTATGGATCAATATGATTCAGATATAAAGATTATGATTTATGCATTGGATTCAAATTCATATTATAAAGATTCAAAAGTTAAAGGCTTTGATACCATTAAGGAAAATCAATTAAAATATTTAAATAATATTTATGATGATACAGGTTTAGCAAAAAAAGAGAAAGATTCCAAGATTAAATCATCATTAAGTATGGCGTTTTTCCATTTACCAATTGTTGAATTTAATGAAGTTTCCAAAAGAAAATATATTGGAAATTTTAATGAACAAGTAAGTTATTCAACAAAATCAAATTCACATGCAAGAGATTTTTTTAAATTTGTTGATGTTTCAGTAATTGCTACTGGTCATGATATTGGAAATGATTATTGTTTACTTCATAATAAAGGAATTGAATCAGATAAGAATGATATATGGTTATGTTATTCAGGTGGTGCTGGTGAAGGTGCTCCTTCCTCTGTTGTTGGTGCCTTAAGACAAATTAGAATTTATGAATTAGATCCATTTAAAGGAAATATCAATTCATATAAATTAGCTAGTCATAATCCAACTGAAAAGATTGATGAATATCAATTAGTTGAAAACTTTAGCCTCCAATAATAACAATAATAATATTGTACATACATATATTTATTAAAAAAAAATTAGTATTCTAATCTATAAAAGAAAAATTCATAATTACTTTTTTGTATAATTATCTTAATTATTAATGTTTTTCCCCTCTGAAATTGATTCTATTAGTAGCATAGCTGTTTTATCAAGTAGTGTGATCTTCAAAGTACTATGAGTTTAATTCTGTTAATATATCTTCAATATTTCTATTCAACAATGTAATACCATATTGAAATCTATAAAACTCCTTACTGTTGAACAAGGGGAATATCTTTCTTTGACTAATATCACTATTTACCTCATCAAATATATATGAAGTTGAACCAAATGATTTTATTGGATATTTTAATGGAATTACTAATATCTTAGATAAAATTGAAACAATCAATGTTAAATATCCTAAACTTGCATTAACCTCTTCAATTGATTCCTTTGATTGAGATTCCAAAAGTGTATTTATATGTGTTAATGTTATAATTGGTAAGATTTCAAAATCTAAATCTAACCAAATCTTTATATCATCCAATGGGAAAAGATTTAAGAAATCTTTAATTAATCTTGATCTTTCTATTTGTAATGTATGTATTATCTCATCATTATTATTCTTAGTTTGATTTAACTTTTGATTTAAATCACCTAATGATGATGTAATAGTTTCTGTTCTATTAAGATTCAGCTTTAATTGTTTAATATTATTGATCTTATCTAATTTTAATTGATTCAATCTATTAAGTGTATTTTCATTATCAATCTTTTGAATCTTAATTAATTCTTTAAGTTTATTAACTCTAAAATCATATTCATCATCATCACCATCATTTATATCATGACAATTAATACCATCAATCTTTTGTTTCAATAATTTATCAATCTCATTACTTGTAACCTTCTTTGTCCTTATTAAATCTTCATTAACTTTTTGTAAATTATTCAATTTCATAATTAGATCATAATTAAAGGATGATACTGAATATTTATGATGGAAATGACCTGAATGTGTCGCATTTGTTGTTGAAACAGCAACTGCCCTTTCATAATCAATGAAATTGAAATCTTGAGTAGGTAATAAATAAATACCATCATGTAATGCAACTAAAATGGTATTTTGATAATCTAAATTTATACTGTTTAATGAATTATTTAAATATAATAAATTTCTTAAGTTTATTGTTATAGATTGTGATAATTTAAAATCCTTTGGCTTTGCAATCATACTGATCCAAATCTTTAATATAAATGATTGATCCTTATCATGCTTTATATTATCTAGATTAAATTCTTGGAAATTTGGATTTATAACTCTTTCAACCACCTCACTGACATAGAAAGGTTCTTCTTTCTCTTCTTTCTCTTTTGAATTTATATAATGCAATGAGTAGAAGACATTTATGAAATTTCTATTGTTTAAATCTTGTAGATATAATTGTCTTTCTGTAGCTGAATCAAATCCAGTTAATAAATCATTTGGATCTCCTAATGCTTCATGATGATGATGATGGTGTTGATGATATGATCCCTTTCGCACTTTTGATGGAGATAATGAAGATATGGTCATACTAGATGCATTTGATTTCCTTCTTTCCTTCTCATGGTATTCAGCATGAATTGAATCATACGATATATTTCTCAAATAGATACCTCTCAAATGTCTTATTCTTCGCTATGGAATATATATTATTATCAGTCAGTTAGTACATATTGTTCCCACAATATATCAAAATAATCGAAATCATTTCAAGTAATCTCTATAACAAACATACCCTCAAAGGATGTATAATACAACTCTGTACATCCACCACACTATCCAATGACGACATTACCTCTATATATAATGTATAACCAAAAAGAACAGTAACACAGTACTAACAAGAGATCTTAACAAGTTATTATAGTAATAAAAAATGTGTGAATATTTTTTTTGGTTTTCCTTTGCCCACTTTTTCCCTAACAAAATAAACAAACGAATCACTACTACAAACTGACTCCATCTACTATTCACTATTGTACTACTTAGTATGCTAATTGGTACTAATCACTATCAATAGATTGATTATACCTTATATTTATCATTAGTCACAAAACATAGAAGCTGGAACTCTTAATTGTCAAAAAAAAAATATTCAAAAACTCATAAAGCCTACCAATGAGTTTTACTATATCTCTTGCTCATTTCTGTGATAAACATGGTCCAAAGAGTGTTCTATGTACTCAAAGAATCATTGATCCTGAATCAACAGATCAATATATCCTACAAAAGTTTTCAAAGGACTCATATTGTAAGTCATGTCTATTAATATTCCCCAAGAAATTCCAGATCAATAATAGAAACTCTGCAGATGTGACATGTATCAAGACAGAGGCAACTAATGATGAAGTATTTATAACGTCTCAATATTCAAATGTTAGATTCAGAGTTTTAAATAGTATAATAAAGAAATGTCTAAGTGAGGAAACTACAATCTTTGATGGGACACCCATGTATTTTGGAGGTGATGCTAGAGGTTATACTATCACGCAAAGTTTCAAGATTAAAGACCTAGAGGCAAGAGGAGGCGAAAGAAGATATTCGTTCATTATAAATTGTACAGATGAGGATCCTATCCTAAATCATTGGAATTTAATAGTGGATAATGTAAATGCAATGATCGACTATCTGAAGGAGACAAGTGTGAAAATCGAACTACTCAATTCAATTAATAGTAATGATATCTATTTAAGAGGGAAGAAACAACAACATTCAAACAGTTTAACGTCTCTTTGTGGAGATGAAAAAATTTATATAAAACTACATCTGTGGAATTCAAATCTACTAAGAAAATTAAATTGAACAAAAAAACACACACAATAATAAAATATATTAATTAACCATAGCAAGCAAATTATACCTAATCATTAGCAATTTCCACTTTGATATAGCAAGACCACTACAAATATTATTAGTATAGTCTCAAATCTTTAGTCAAAGTTTTTGAACTATTTTCTACTTGATCTCTATAAATACCAACTAAACTTTCAGATCTCTCATAAAGTGTGTTCTTCAAACTGATGACAATGAATTGAAAGTTTGGACTAGCATGTTTGGTGATATAATTAGCAATTTTATTGACATTATTATTATCCAAAGCAGCATCAACTTCATCAAGAACAAAAAATGGTGATGGAGTATATGAATGAATGGCAAATAGTAAAGCCAATGCTGCAATGGTCTTTTCACCACCTGATAAGAATTCCATATCTTTAAATCTTTTCATTGGTGGCATAGCATGATATCTAATTCCTGCTAGATATGGTTCATCTTCATCCTCTAACGTCAAATATGCTGAACCACCACCTAATGTTGTATTGCTATTAGATTTAGTTAATTCCTTATAAATTTGATCAATCTTTTCAGATATATGATTAAATGCTTCAATAAATAAACCATATCTTTTATTTTTAACATCTTGGAACCTTTTAACGATCCGTAATTCATTGAGTCTTGTAGCAGCCAATTCCTTATCAACAGCTTCAATCCTTTTAGCAACCTCATTCAACCTTTCCATAGCCTTTACATTTGGTGATAAGCCTTCTAAAATCTTTGTTAAATCAATAATTTTATCCTCTAATTCAGTAGCAATAATATCAGTATTGTTTTCCTTGTAACGATTTGGTAATGTGCTAGCATCGATAATAATGTTATTAGCAATTTCTAAAATATTTTCATTTGTGGCATCAATTGGTAAATCTTCCAATGTACTAATAGAATCTTCCGAGATTGGTAATTCAATATTCTCAATCTTACAGTTCTTTAAAATTGCTAGTCTCTCTATTGTTACTTTCTCAACATCAGATTTTAATAATTCCAAATCTTTCTTCAAAGATGAATATAATGCTGTAACTTCATTAACAACATCTTCTTGTTGCTTAGAGAGTGATAGTTTATCCTCAATTTTATAATTGTATTCTTTGGCTTCATTTGTTAAAACTTCCAACTCACTTTCAAGTATATCAATAGAGTCATTAATAACATTCTTAGTCTTAATTATGCCAGATAATTTAGCTTCATTCTCCAATTTTTCACTTTTAATTCTTGAAATTCTAGACTGTGTCTCTTCAAGTCTTTCCCTTTCAAAATCTAATTTCTTTCCTAGTTTAACTAATTCATTTTGATATTGATTCAATTCTTTAGATTGTTCTCTGATGATTGAACCTGTTGTTTGTTCGTATTCCTTAACAGATTTGAAACCATGCTTTGTACAAAAGCCTATAAATATATCTCTTTGTAAATTAGAAATAACTAATTCTTGGCTTTCAATTTGAGCATTAACTTCTTCTAGTTTTTTATTATACTCTGATTCCTTAGATTTTAAATTGGCATCACCTTCGTAATATTTGATTTCAGCATCTGTATCAAAAATATGTCTTTCTAACTCATTTCTCTTTCTTCTTACAATAACAAGCTGTGATTCGAGATTTATCAATTCAGTTTCTAAACTCTTCAAGGCCATTTGTTCTGGTCTTGAAGTAAATAGTTCATTCAATTGATTAGTCAAATCATCTTTAATTTTAGTTAGTGTGTTTACCTCTGTTTTGTTCCATCTTCTTTCTTGATTTCTAGATTGACCACCAGTCATTAAACCTGCTTTATGAATTAGTGATCCATCTAATGTAGCAATTTTAACATCAATCTTTCTTCTCCATCTTATATCTTTAGCAATATTAATATCATCGCAAATCAATGAATCACTACAGACATATTGGAAAGCCCTTTCAAGTTTTGGTGCATATTCAATAATATCAATGGTTAGTTTAGCACCTTTATCCAAATTATGGAAACGGTTATCAACATTACCTGGCTTAATCGCATCTAATGAGATGAAACTGGCAACACCACTTCTTTGTTGTTTTAAATATTGAATACATTGCTCAGCAATGGACACATTATCAACAATAATTGAATCGAAATTCTTACCTAGAATGGTAGCGACAGCTAATTCATATCTCTTATTCTTTGGTTCACAAAGATCATGAACTAAACCATGTATACCAGGAAATATTCTCTTTAAGGTGCTAACATTTTCTCTAAGCTTTCTTTCCCTATTTGTCTCTCTTTGATCAGCACTTAATTCATCAAGTGCAACTAAAGTATCTCTCAATTTAGAGTTTAATTCAAATTCTTTTGCAGCATTGTTTTCTAGCGTTAGGTTTAACTTCTTAATAGCAGATTTCTTTTCAGTTGATATAGCATTTAAGTGGTTTTGTTCAGCAGAAGTAGAAGACAGTTCACTGCTAATATTCGCCTTTTGAGCTTTCAATTCATCAATTCTCTCCTGATTTAATGAATTCTGATATTTTACATTGCTAATAACGACTTCAATTTCAGATTTTTCATTAATTAGTAAATTCAACTTCTCCTGTTCTAAAAGACCATTATTCTCACTTAAAAATTTCTCTTTTAACTGTTGATATTCATGCTGATCCTCTAACGTTATATTAAATCCATTTTTTGAATTATATTCCTTTTCAGCAATAGTCTTAGACTTATTAACAACTTTAATTTGCCTTTCGACATTTGAAACATATTCCTTTTGTCTTTCTAAGTCGGCAGATAAATCTTTAACTCTCTTATCAAAATTTGTGACTTTCTTACTGATGATATCCTGTCTAGCATCCAATGGCAAAATCTCTTGTTTCTTTAAATATATGTCCTTCTTTGCCTTTTCAATTTCTCTTTCATATTTATTAGCTTTTAAAGTTTCCTTTGCAAAATCAGCTTTCAATAATTGGAATTTTTGTTCTTCAGATTTTATATCATTCTTTAATTGCTTCAATTTTTTCTTAGATGTATTAAAATCTTCAATTTCAGACTCTCTTCTACCTTCAAGATGATACAATTTCCAAAGAGTTGATAGTTTAATCAAATTATTTCTTTCTAATAAAGTTGATTCAAATAATTTAGCTTCTTGACTTTGCTCTTTGTACTGTTTTAATTCATTTGTAAGATTTCTCTTTTTAGAAATTATTGAGGAACTAATAACTTTTGCTTGCTCTTGTTCTTCCTTTAAGGAATCATATTCTCTTCTGTAATCTAATGAACCACTGACAGTTTCCAATAGTTTGGATAATTCAGTAGATGATTGAGAGGCAATTTGTTCAACATCACCTTGAAATACTAAGAAGTTTCTTGCTTTAATCAAGATATTTTCCTTTTTTAATAAATTTGCATATTCAGAAGCAGAAGTTGCTTTGTTATTGACCCTATATTCACTGTTACCGGACTTTGTAATAGTTCTCTTCAATTTTAAAATATCACCATTTGATCTTTCATAAATAGCCATGACATATGCAACTTCTAGGTCTTCATTTTCATCATCATCAGCAGCAGAATCATCTCCTTCATTCATTATTCTAGCTCTGTAAATCAAATCTCTCATTTGATTTGATCTCAATTGATTTGATCTAACACCTAATACAAAGGAAATAGCATCCATCATATTTGATTTACCAGAACCATTTGGCCCAATAATACTTGTGAAATTAGCCGTACCAAATCCAACAGATGCAGTACCTCTATATGATTTAAAATTATGAAGTTCAATCCCTATTAGTTTACCCATGATCAGATGTAATTATCAGTACTTTGAATCGATTTACAATATAGTATTATCAACATTCACGCGTATTTATTTATTTTATTTATTTCGTGATTTAATTTTTTATTATTCAAAATTTTGAGACACGTAAATGTTATGACTAAGCGATTACATAATAATAAATTTGAAAAATATGTACTTCGTTTATACCTAAATAAGTATATACTTTATTTCCAATATATAAGTGGTATAATACCTTTAGTCAGTATAAAGTCATGTCAGATGATAAATTGCTGAAGAGCTCTACTGTAACTGTAAACCATTTGTATGATCTCACACACTCTGTGCCCAATGTGGGAGCATTAGGATCAATGTATTCAACCAAATTTCTCAAGACCTCTTATGAAAAGAGTATTGTATTACCACCACAGATCAATAATCAATTTTGTCAATCTTGTAGCACTTTATTAGTAGCTGGACTCAATTTGAAAATGAGAATAGTATATTCTAAAAAATCAAAGAAGGAAAAGAAGAAACTGAAACAACAGAAGAAGTTTAGTGAAGACACAGATATAAAAGATGTAAATATTACAGATGACGATGTTAAAACAAATTGGGTACCAAGAGAAAGAAGATTAAAATATACGTGCTTATCATGCAATGTGAGTACATTTTATGATTTATTGAAACCAATAGAACCAAGAACAAAATCAAATCAAATAGAAACTTTAAAGATACAGCAATCGGAAGAAATAAAGAAAGAACCGTTTGTTGCTAAATGGGAATCCAAATTTGATCCAAAAAACAATAAGAAGGATCAATCAACCATAACAGGCACTGTACCTAGTGGTAAACAAAGAGCTAAAAAGAGGAAAAACAATAATTTATCCAATCTATTGATTTCTAAAAGAGAAAAGGAAAAGGACGAGAGAAAAAAATCAAGTTTATTGAGTCTTGATGAGTTTATGAAATCTTGAAATAGATCTAATTTTTCTGTCTCAGTAGTCTGTATTGTATTATCTACGATATAACCAATAGTATGTTATTTGAAATAGACGTAGCATATTAAAAATTTATATTCCTAAACAACGATTTTTAATCAGTCTAATAGATTTGAAATAGCTGAGCTTGTATTTGAAATGGATGCTTTTAAAGCATTATACTGATCCTCAATTGCCTCATATCTTTCCGTTTTATTATTGGTCTCATTATCATTAATATTAATTTTATTTTCAATACTGTCATTATTAGGGTTATGATTCTTATCATTAACCTCTTTAATGAGAATAGTACAAGTATCTTTTGAATCATCATCTACAATTATTGCACCATCATCTTCATGTTTATCTTCATTATCATAATCATCGTCATCATCAAATCTTTCTGATTCTCTTACAACAACTCTTGTCCATCTTCTTCTTCTGAATTCAGTTTCATCTTCATCATTCTCATTGTTTACTTCATGGTCATAAACCCATTTGGTATCATGATCTATATGAATATGATCAATTAATAAATTATTCCTTGTCCATTCCTCTGGGAACAAATCAATTTCCCATTTTGAGTTCTTTGTATATTCCCAACTTCTTGGCGGTTTAATTTCATCTTTGGTTAATGTTCCAATACTGTCAAGAATTTCATCTAATGAATAATGTTTCAAATTATCACTAGAAAAATACTCTAATCTTGATTTAGATAATTTTGTAAAATCGTCATCTAGAAAGAACGCAAATGACCATTCTTTTGACTTTTGGTTGAATTTATGAATTTCAAATATTTCCACTTCATCTTGTTCTTTTGGTTCCGAATATTCAAATTGTTTGAATATTTGAGATTCTAGCTTATTAGTCTTACTCAAGAAATAATATCTAGTTTCCTCTGAATAGATCAAATTAAAAATATAATCCTTAAAATATGGATGAAAAACAAAAACAAAGGACCAACCTAATATTATAAAACTAAATTTAATAATTGGAATTAATATAAACCAAAGCTTATGAGCAAAATAAAGATTTGCTAAACCTAAAGTCAACAATGATAAAAAACAAACTGCAGATAATGATTCATCGGTATATAGAGTATATTTCTCCACAAAATAATGATTAATAAAATCCCATAGATCAATATATAAGATCATATGATTTTGTAAATCCGTTAGATTCAACAAGAACTCTCTTGAGAATTCAGGAACTGGTTCAGGCTTTTTCAAATGTCTAAGTTGTGGGCCATTTGCTAGGTGTGGATTTAATTTACCCAATATGGTATTAAATTGATCAGGTGGATGAACAAAGACATAATTGGGTGTCATTATGCAGATAAGGATTAAAAACAATGGCAAACTTAAAAGAGTTGATAAAGGAGTCAATATAATATGTGTATAAACAATTAATAATGTCAAATTTAATGATGGGTTCTCCCAAGAGAAGAACTTTATAACGCAATCAATAGATTCAAAGGGTAATGCCAATCTCGAGTTCAATTGAATAAAATTTTTACTCATCAAAGGAACACTTAAGCTAGGTCTGTCCTTTCCTGCCTCTACTCTTCCTTCTAGAGCTTCGATACCACCTTTAGAGCTTGCAGGCAACGCCATCGAGAACAACTTTTCGATCAACTTATCCGTCAACTGTTGGGTGACATAGTTCTGTTTTGATGTTGAATCGTTACTAGATGAGCTCCTTGGTTTTTTAGGTTGTTTACTATTGATGGATATCTGAGTTGAATTTTTTGTATTGATAGGCGTAGCTGATGTACTATTAATTGTGTCGATATTGTTGGTATTATTATTATTGTTGTTGTTTCCTTCATTGTTTGCCGATGATGTATTAAATAAATCAGAAACAAAGGATAATGAGGAAGTCGAATTTCTCTTTTGACTTTTCTGCGATTGATTTGGACTTAGATTATTTCCAGTTGGACTATCTGAATTCTCCCATTGAAAGAAATTTGATACCGATTCCATCGTTGCTTGTTATTTGTTGCTATTCCAATCACTGAATGCCTTCCGGTGGTTATGGGGAAGACGTGTTAAACAAAAAGAATAATAGAAAATGAACAAGTGTAAATCACGGATGATATAAAGGAAAGTTTTTTGGTGAAATTACACAGAATATGAATCTGATAGGTGGATGAAAGAAGATATAAAGATGCAAACTGATCTATTAAATATAGCTGAACTTTTAATATAATAGCTGCCTTCTTATTCTGCTACTAAGTTCTTTTTTGAGTTTTGTTTCGTTGTGTCATCCAATTCCGGTATGAGATGGTCGGAATTTGATAACTTAACCATTACTATTTCTCTGGCTGCGTTGTCTTCAGTGAAAGGTTTGCAGGTGATAATCAGTTGTTGTAAGTTCTATTTAAGTAATCACAATAGCTCAAGATATTTCTACCTTCTGTTTCTTCATTCATTAATATGCAGTATTTATACTTGTATCTAACCACTGCCATTATAGATTTACTCTGCCATTATCGTGTCATTAATGCCATAATAAAAATTTTCTCTATGTTTACCTTTTAACAGAGCAGAGATCAAATAAATTTAATATCAGCATAATCCTTCTCTTTGTGCTCCTACTGTTATTTATAACCATACTTATGGACTCTTTTACTGCTATTACTCTGCAGTATCAAGAGTGGCTACTACATGCTGGTGTACAAGTTTCAAATAATATCAGAATTGAAGATCTAAGGCATAATGCTCAAGGTCGTGGTGTAATTGCAATCAATGACATTGCAGAGGATGAAATTTTATTCAAGATTCCAAGAAATGCATTGTTAAATATTGAAACAGGTTCATTAGCTCATGTAAATACTGTTAATAGGGAAAAATTACTAACTCAATATGATCATTGGGAAGGTTTGATCCTTACTATCATTTATGAACTTTCATTAGGTACTAATTCTAAATGGTTTCCATATTTAAATTTGCTACCAAATGAATTCAATTCATTAATGTTCTGGAAGAATGAAGAATTGGAATATTTACAACCTTCCTTGGTTGGTTCAAGAATTGGAAAGGAAAAGGCAGAACAGACATATCACAAATTATTTCCATATGCTATTAATGATTTACAGATGGGAAATATTCAAGTTACATTAGAACAATTTCACAGAGTAGCTAGTACAATTTTATCATATTCATTTGATGTAGAAAGAATAGACTTTAATGAAGATTTAGAAGATGATGAAACTGTTAAATTTGATGGTTATTACAAGTCAATGGTTACTCTAGCTGATCTTCTAAATGCTGATACTAATCTATATAATTCCAACTTATTTTATGAGACTGATTTTCTTGTAATGAAAAGTATAAAACCTATAAAGGCTGGTGAACAGGTTTATAATACGTATGGTGATTATTCGAATAGCGAATTATTAAGAAGGTATGGTTATGTTGAATGGAATGGCTCCAAATTTGATTTTGGTGAATTACCATTGACTACTATAAAACAAACATTTGTTTCATATTTTAAACTAGATCAAGACCCAAGATTAGTGATATTTTTTGACAATATCCTAGAATTGATTTCATCATTAAGTATTGAATTTTTTGCTGATATGGATGATGAAGATGAAGAAATTGAGTTAGTAGAGGATAATGTTGTCTTAGAATCTTACGATGTATTTAACGATGGTGAGACTTTATTCGAATCTAAATTTGTATTACAAATTCTAACAACATTTTGGCAAATATTTAAAATAAACAATGAAGAAGAAAATTATTTAGATCTTTCAGAGGAACTACTTTCCAAACATTTGATAAGAATAATGAAGAAATGTTATCAATTAATCATTAAAGCAAATACAATCACAAAACTAACGGTATTGATGTGGGAACAATGTACTCGTAAAAGGTTATCAGAATATCCAAGCTATGCATTTAGAGATTTTATAATTCCAACAAAACCTTCTCAACAATCAGAAGATTATAATCCATATTCAAAAAATGATGATATAATGAATCATAATAATAATAACAATATTATGGAAAAATTCAATACAAGAGTCAAAATGGCTGAATGTATATTAAAATCTGAAGTTTCTGCTTTACAAATTGGTTGTACAACTTTTGCAAATGGTATGAAAACTATTGATGATGATAAACTAATTAGAAACATCATCAAGAGAAAGGAATCTAAAATTAGTAGCGATTCTAGAGGCTCAACTAATAAAAGGCATAAACATTAATGTTTTATCTAAAAATAATATCAAAAATAAAAGTTACTTTTTGCATTACAAATATTGTAGATTTATACATCTGTGTATATATCCATATATATGCTTTAACTTGAATTGCTAATCCAGTCATTTGGCAATTCTTGGCTTTGGTACACCCTCTGTATAACTCAAATATCTCAAATAAATAGAACTATTTAAAGGTTTTGAATAACCTGCCTTAACAGATGCCATGGTCTTGAAAGAATCATCACTTGTAGCAATTGCCAATACAGGTTGTTCATTTTCCTTTTGATCAAAATCTAAACATACGACCGATTGATCTAATTTAGAATATTGTCTTAATCTCTTTTTAGCAGCTTGATCCCAAAGACAAACATGATAATCTGAACCACCAGTAAATAAAGTATTATAGGTCTTATGGAAAGTTAAAGCATTAACTGGTGATACTAAATCAACATCTGATATTGACAATCTATGACATTTGAAAGCATATTTATTTGCCTGTATTTTTGGAGATGGATCAATATATTCAATGGCTACTCTACCTTCAATTGAACTCTGGGCATAACCTTGACTATTTGGCATACATTTAAGGTATCTTGTTTGATATTTAAGACCACTTTCTCTAATCTGCAGAGGTGTTGATAGATTCCTTATATCATATATATGTATACTTCTTTGAGCCATAGCTACAACGACATGAGTTTCAGTAGAGTCTAATGCAAACACTTTATTAGGTAGATCAACTGTTTGTAAAGTTTTATTGGATCTTGTATCTACATATTGTAAAGTCTTATCCCAAGATCCAGCAACGATTAAACCTCTTGAATTGGGAATATTGACCAATGACTGTATTCCTAACTTTTCATCTGGATCCTTTTTATTATCATTACCTACTTTACCAACTTCATACTGTGCTTTACTATTTTCTAAATCAATTTCTTTAATCTGACCTCTAACGGTGCTTAGATATGCCTTGTTACCAATGAATTCATCCCAACAAATATCAGTTACAGCGGCATCAGCTTTAATCTTGGATAGACAACCATTCATCATGCTTGGATTAGAAGCATCAGTTGAGTATAGATGTACATATCCATCCCAAGAACTTACTAGTAGGTGATTGTATCTTGGTGAGAACTTGATTGATGAGACTATATCATTTGGTGAATCAGGAAGCCGTACTATGGTGTGTAAGTAACATTGTTAGTAACATGAACAGTTATAACACACACATATATATATATAACATCATTCACACTTACTTAAACTCATTCTCGTAGCTTCTCTAATATGTATAGTGAAATTGTGGTTAAATGTAAAGTTATGTTTTATAATGTTTAGCGTATCTGCTTGTTTATAAATATTGAAAAAATAACTATGGGAAATCAGCTACTAGTCTAATTAATATTTGAGCCTAAAAAAAGGAGTATGATATAAACCGATGCTTTTAATGACCTGATTTAATTAAGCCTTTCATAATTATTGAACTAATTGTTTGAAATTGTGTTCTTACTGCTACAACCACTAGTATTTCTACAATAACGTTTTCTTTACCACTACTTTCTTCATCAAGTCTTCAAATATCTATTGTACAAATACCATTAATAATGTAAAAATGCATTTGGCAGATTACCTTAAGAGCTTCCAAAAACATCGTGTCGCTAATTTGTTCTGGAACTTTCTGAGGGATCACCATCGAAAAAATAAATTAAATATTGGGAGAAAATATATATATACATAGATGGATGTGCTTATTCTTAACAAATAATAATAATCAACTCAATTATATTTTTAAAGATCACCTAGTATTACAAAGATGTCAGCTGATGAATTTAAAGCTTTAGGTAACGCTGAATTTTCAGCAAAGAATTATGAAAAGTCAATTGAATATTTCACAAAGGCTATTGAAGTTTCACCAACTCCAAATCATGTTCTATATTCAAATCGTTCTGCTTCATATGCATCACTAAAACAGTTTGATAAGGCCCTTGATG
>JAJMFI010000022.1:0-53916 GCA_030574595.1 Ruyongia chambardii
TTAGAAATAATCTTTCTCCTCCAAATAGTTCGAGTAACAGTATTAATTCAATTCATCATAAGAGAGGTTCAATTGAAAACAATAGAGATTCTCCAAGTATAAGAAGATCAAGCTTAATGAAATCATCAATGTCTACAATGAATTTAAATGTTAATAGTTCACATAATAAGGATATATCTGATACTAGTTCAAACAGTTCCAATACATCGACAATGACAGCAGCAACATCAACAGCAACAACGACTACAGGAACAACAACCACTCCATACAATACATCAAGACGTGTATCATCTGCCACTTCAACAACTCCATCTGTTGCTCAAGTTGATGATATCAATGAAAGTTTAAGACTATTAGCGATGAAGGAAATGAAAATTATTGAATTAAAAGATGAAATAAGAATGATTCAAACAAAAATTGAAATGGAAGAAAAAGAATTACTATCTTTAAAACAAAAGATCCAACAGGATCTATATAGGGATCTATCACCAAATAATAATAATAAGAATAATAATAATTTTAGAGAAACACAAGAAATCAGAAAGCAGCAACCATCTTCATTAAGATCGCCAAAAGTTCCATCATCTTCATCAGACAGCATAAATTCTAGATTTCCTAATAACTCACAACATTCATCATCATTAACAACATCATCATCATCGTCAACATTAACAACAACAGCAAATTCAAAGCATGAGGTTCAAGATTCGAAAGATAATTTAGAAAAGAATGAAAGAACAAGTTACTGGTCTAAACCAATCAATTTTTTGAATAGCTTTGATCAAATGTTACAAAATGAATTTGAAAAGATTGCCAAGATAGAGGAGAATCATTTCAATAGTCCTGTTAAAAATAAACAAAATGATGAATCTAGTACAATATCACCAGCAAGACCAATTAAAGATTTAGCAAATACTAGGAATTCATTATACTTAAATGATGAAATTATTAATTCTGTTTCAAATTCATTATGGTCATTCATTGGTGATGTAAAGCAAGGATTAATGGGTGATCAAGATCAAGAACAATTTAGTCAAAATTATCAACAAAGAATTAATAGTGTTAATGGATTAAATCCAGCTAAACAATTAGCTACTATTGTAGATAATGATGAAGAAGATTTAATTGATATGGATACACCTCGAAAGGATCTCAAGGAATCATCTTCGAATGATAAATCTAATGAAGACAACCAACCAAGAGAAATGACTGAAATTATTGTTAATAATATTCCTGAGCATTAATATAGAAATGAATATTCATTTAAATAAACGATAATACTACAATCTTGTACTTAATATCTTAGTTTTCTTATTTTTTCAACTTTTTGTTTCTACAATCAGATATGAATGTTCATTATTTAAATAGAGATATGACACCTTATCAAACCATTTCAACTTACTAAATGTAAATGATCAATAACATAAGATACTGTAACCTAAACCCTATAAGTATAATGGAAGAACTCAGTAACAAACTACAAAAAAACCCGTCAATTATTTCGCTAAATTCTGCCAAGTGATAATTATTTTTATTGGGGCAAACGTTTTTTTTTTTTTGATCTGCTTTTTTGACACGAAAAAGGAACAATGCAGCGAAGACATCCAAACATTACTAGCGAATTATAACGAAAGAAATTGGTAAATAGCTTACTAAAGTATCTTGTAATTATATCCTTATAGCCTCGATAGTTGTATAATCATTAAATTAGTACAAATATATAGTTAAGAAAGCACAAACCACACTAATACTCAATGACCAATAAATCTGTAGAGAATACAGTAAAAAAAAACAGCTTCACTTTTTTTTTTTTTTTTTAAAATATTTTTTTTTTTAATTTGTGAGTTCAAAATTTTTCACTTTTTTCGACACTTTTTAATTTTTTTAGTATAGTAAAATTTCTTTCACATCTCAATTGAACTCTCATAATCTTTGACATTATTTGCTTTGAAAGAAAATAATAACGCATCAACTCATTGACTAAAATAATTAGCTTAAGATTTCATCTCACTGTTAATTGTCATTACTTTTCTTAGGAAGCTCCATACTCTCGTCTCATATAATATATTGATTTGTTGCAACAAGATCAAAAATCTACTTGAGTATAAAAGGTTATTATAATAGGTTGAAATATTTGAAAATTAAAAAAAATTATTAATACCATTAGAAGTATTCACAATTAATTGAAAGATAAAAAAACAATAAATAGTATCATTAGATCTTTAAATTCAGCTCTAATTAATCATTCAAAGTTTTTTTCAAATTTTTCTTCTATTACAAAATATGTCTACTACTATCTCCTATGCTAATGCTATTGCTGCTGGTTCTGAAACCAAAGCTGAAAATGTGCTTTTAACTCCAGCTCAATCTCCAAAACCAACTTTACAAGATGATGTTGAAATCTCATCAACTGATTTGAATCAATTATCTGATTCAACTTCTCCTGTTTCAACTATCACTACTTCCACTTCTACTTCCTCCTCTTCTGAAACTTCAGTTCAAACAAATGCAATTGAATCAAAGTCTGAAAAGAAAGACCAAGAACAACAACAACAACAACAACAACAACAACAACAACCAGAAATCAAAAAGGAATTAAAACCTGCTGAAATTCCAACTGAATCCGCTTGGAAAATTGATTCTCCATTTTCAACTGCCAATATTGATACTAAACATTGGCCTTCTCCAATTGATGCTGAAAATCATCAACAGACTCGTCAACAGACTACTTCTAATGGTTCAACTCTTAATACAACCACCAAGAAATGGATTCCTTTAAAGCATACTGTTCAAACTAGTAATAATACCCATAACAACAGTTCAAATAGTAAGAATCAAAAGAGATCAAATAATTCTTCTCAATCATCAAATACTAGTTCAAACAACTCTAAGAAATCAGGTAATCAAAGTAATAAGAGAAAATCTCAATCAAATACTTCAAGTAATAACCATAATACTAACTCTAATAGTACTAATGGTAAGAAGTCTCAACAATCAAATGGTCAAAATACTGCTAATTCAAAGGATACTACCAACACAACCTCCACCACCAACACCACTACTAATACTGCTATTGCTACTACCACCCCTACTACCACTACTTCTACTACTACTAATACCAATTCATCTCAATCCACAAATTCTACTGCTTCATCCTCAACTGGACATTATAAATCTCATCATGACGTTCAACATTCAAACCATCATCAAAATGGACATAGCAATATTCATCATATCAACTACAATAGCAATAACAATCACACACACACTCAAAACCATCCTCATTACCCTCCACAACAATTTCAAAACTTCGATCCATCTCAACAACAACAATTCAGACAATACAATATATACAACAATAACTATAACAACAGTCGTTTCAATAATCGTTCATATAGAAGACAAAATTATAACCCAATTAAACAATCTATAAAGGCTCAATTGTCTTATTACTTTTCATTACCAAATCTTTTGAAAGATATTTATTTAAGATCTCAAATGAATGAACAGGGCTATATTTCAATTCTAACTTTATCTCAATTCAATAGAATGGTTCTATTACATGGTACTCCTGAATTAATTAAGGAATGTCTATTAGAAATGGAAGTTGTCCAAGTTACTGATGATAATGTCAGAGTTCTAGATTGGGAAAGATGGTTATTACCAAAGGCTTCGAGTGATGAATCCAAAAATGTTGCTTCTGAAGTTCCAGTCGCTTCTAAAGACTCTACTGAAGAATCAAAAAATTAAGGGCCTAACACAAACAACATTTTTGTTGTCTTGGTCTGAAGATTTAATGATTTATTTGATTGCATAATTTATTACCACTATTAATTATTTAATTAAAAGTTATAAATATTAAGTTTTAAATTAATTAGAAAGACATTTGCTGATTATTTATCATTATTGCTTATATTATTGCTTTTACCATTCCTTTTTATATTACTTTCTTGTTACAATTCAATCCTTGGGTCATAAGACAAAATTATAATGACTTTTTAACTAAATCCATCCATGATTTTAATTCATGCCTGATGCTGATGCTGAAAAGTTTACTTTGACTGAAAATCTCAAGTGATTTTTTATTGTTATTCTTTGTTGATACTATTACTATTCAACTACCATCTGTTACTATTTTACTTGTTCATATTCACACTTTAAATTCACTAATACCACTACCTCTACTGTTACTATATTAATTACCATTTCTATGTTGTATTTGCTCATTTGTGTTTGCCTTTGATTAAGCTTCATTGAATAAATAAAAGCTCTTTCAAATACTTCTCTTAACAAATGCACAATAGAGATATAATCAGTATTTGGTCATCGGTTTATGGATGAATAATTATTAATGATCACTTAATCATCCATATAGTACTATTATCATTGCCAATGTAATTATCATTCTTATTCTCACTTAATTCATATTAAATATTCATTATCATGAACTTACATTTACTTTACTTATTTCTTATTCATTCTTATAAACTCAAAATTAAAAAAACCAAAAAAAAAATCAATTAATTAATGATCATTATAATAATTTATACTTCATTGTCATACTCATATTCATATTTCATTTAAAAAAAAACAAAAAAAAAACATCCAAATAAAATTTACATTAATTCAAATTTATCATAATCATTATTACAAAATATAATGCATTTATCACATTTTATTATATATATAGTTTTATTCTATGATCACTTATTATTGATATTACTATATAATTATCATATTCTAATTTGCTGATCTGATTCCATTTTTTACTTTTTTTTTCTTTTTTGCAATTACCAATTAATTATAACTAATACATATCTGAGTATTAATTAAAATAACATCTTATTGTAATTGATACATATAGTTTATCTCATAATGATGATGACGATGATGCTTATGAATGCCAGGGTCTATATACCTGAGCTGTGATATAGCTGTTTAGTGAAAACAGACAAACACAATGTGTCTTTCTATAAATTGTGAAATATGATCTCAATAAATGTCAACTGAAATTGATAGCAATAGTAATGATTCTATAACATGCTATTACAAAAACCATCTATCCATAAGATAATCACCATATATGTGAGCAGAAGAATTATAATCTTCAGCATCATTGGAATTCATATTTGAATACGTGTATGGGTATGGATTGGAATGATTTGAAGTGAGGTTACAAAAAGTATGTAACCTCTTTAATCTTTAGAATTGAGGATCATCGTTCCTATAATCATTATAAGAATCTTCCCAAGTATAAGGAGGTTCAAATTCGACATTATCATTAATTGAATTTATTTGATTTTGTCTTTCATTAATTAATTGAGCTGATTGAAAAGGTGTCTCTAATTCACCATCTTTAATATGTGCTAATGGATCAGGCAATAGATCTATTATTTCAGCCTGATTCTTAGTTATATCATTACCTCGTTGATCAATTAACTTAGTTTCGTCATTCGATAATTCAATTTCTCTATCTTTAACTTTATTCATAAGTTTTAAAAAGTTTGAATTTTGGAATTTTTCATTTTGTGATTGTTGCATTGCATTAACAACATCATTAGCTGCCTGAGCAAATCTTAGTTTATTTGGATTTTCATATTCAAATTTAGTTGAATCTTGATTAATCTCTTGTATTGGTAATGTTTGAAGTTCACTTTCTATTCTTGAAAATTCATTATTAAATTGTTCATTTATTTGATTTTTCTCCAATTCTGATCTATGTGTTTCTTGATGTTCAGTCATACCCCTTGATACTGCATTATTCATTATCATTGATGGTCCAGCTCTCATCATTGGACGATGAAAGGAATGATTACTTCTATTCATCGAAGCTGAACTCTGATTTATTGGTTGTATAATAGCAGAGGTAGAGGATTGTTGCATATTCTGCTGTTCCATAAATTGTTTATTCCAAGAGCTTTGTTGCAAATTGTTCATAGTCGATTCATTTATTGATAATTTTGAGAAATCTGATGCCCAATTTGTATTTACTGTATTAGATACAATATTATTGTTCATATTGGCACCTCTATTGAAAGCATTGGCAAATAAGTTATTACTATTATTGATATTGAAGTTAGCAGCAGCATTACCATTCATCTGATTAGCAAATTCTCTATCTAACTGGTGATTTAAAGCACCATTATTTGATCTAAAGGACGCCTGGTCTCCCTGTATTCTGTTTATCTGGTCCTGTTGCAAAGTTCTATCAATCTGAGCATGCTTGCTGAAGTTTTGTAAAGCATTAGAAGGACCACAAGAGGCTGCATCCATGGTTAAAGGGAATTAGTTTATAATAAGTAGTTAATCTATCAATAGTTGATTAATCTTCAAGCAGGAATCATCATCGTTCTTTCTTTTCTTTACAAAGTAAAATTTGCCCCCAGAAAAGAAAAAAAAAAAAGAGAGATGACAGAGAGAAAAGTCACGTGTAAGTAATTTTTTCTCCACAGAATCCAAAAGCGGCATCTGGGTGCGGAGCATATAGCTTGACCTTTGTTTATGGAGCAAGAGTATATTGTTAAAACAACGACATCAACAACAACTACTGAACAGTAACCATTAGTCATATCAAACAAAATTACATTATCTTCATCTTAGAATTATAGCAACCCACATAATATAGATACACTTCTCCATGTCGCTTTCACCAGAGGTTATCGAAGTGCTAAGATCAATTAGAAATGGTATCTTCTACGGGTCAAGGTTGAGGTTTGCTCATGCTTTAGTGATTCAACTCTTGTTCAAGCATACACCACTGAGGAATAGACTTTATACGGTATTGAAGATGACGAAAGATCATGGTCTCATTCTTGGTTCATTTGCCCTTATTTATAAATCAGTATTACTTCTATTAAAACATTTGGATCATAATTCTTCTAATATTGCCACTTTAGGTAAACGTAAGACCCATAAAAAGGAAGCTCTTGCTGCATTGATTGCTGGTTGTTCAGTTTTTGGAAATACTAAGATGTTCAATAACTCAATAACTCAACAAATCACTTTGTATTTAACTGCAAGAATAATTTTAGCTTTATCTCAAAAATCTGCTTCTCATATTTCTCATTATCTAAAGCATTGTTATAAAAATTTAAATCCAAACATTAAATCTCAAATACATGCTAAAAAGATTAGGAATATTAGTTGGTTTTTATGGTGTGGAATATCTTGGGCTATAGCTATCACTTTACATTATGATAATCCTCATTATTTGCAAAAGAGCTTGGAATTTAGTTTGAAATTTATTTATGATGATCATCTTAGACCTGGCCTTGCTTCTATCAAAGATATTCTACTTCTATAGTCACATGATTTTGGTGATTCAGAGGTTTATATCTTATTTGTTTTATTTATTTTATTTTAACGGTTCATCTTATTGGTTTGGTTTTGATAATGTTAATTTGATTTGTATTGATTAATTGAAGTATTGATTGATATGTATGTATACTTTTTTTCATTTACAACTAACATCTGAAATACTATTATTTGGTATTTAGGTGTTAGGACTTTACAGCTACTGTCACTTTTAAAATGTAGATTTAATTCGAGTACTAATGTATTAGTCTATTAATGTTCTTTTGGTTTGATTATTGATTATATATGCATACATACACATATATACATATATACATATATACATATAGATGAATTAAAAATTATCCATTATTGAAATTGTTCCTGCTCCAGTTCCATTCTTTCTCTCTGTCCTCTCTCTAAATTAACAAACGACAAAACAGTAATACCAATGATTAATAATGTAAATAATCCCCAAAAGCAATATCTAATTTCATTCCATTGATCAATAATTAATCCCATAATTAATGGTCCTAAAATACTAGATCCCTTATCTGTAATCATCATAAGACTGAAAAACATAGCTTCTTGTCCCTTTGGAATCAACAATGAAAATACCGATCTACCCAATGTTGATATAGATCCCATAGAGATACCATAAACAGACCCTAATATGAACATTTCGAAAGATGAAGATAATATTGATTTGGAGAATATTGATAATATACCATATAATGGAATCAATGATGTAAATAAAATAATCAATATTAAGACAAATTTGGGTGTCAAGTTAAAATAAATTTGAACTCTTGGCGTAACAATTGATCCAATAACTGCAAACATAACAACCAAAATACCAATAATGGCAATCTCTGGTGTTTTCATTGATAATTGTGTCTTAGCAAAAAGCATTGCTGTTGAATTGATTGTTGTTAATGAATCTGATATTATAAACCATGAGAGTAAATAAATTAAAACATCTCTTAACCTTTTGGCTTGTTTAATTGTATGAAATAATTGAGTCCAGCCAAATGTAACATATTTCCATGTTATATAACCATATTTAGTAAATAAATTGGTATCATTATTGACATATTTAGTATTAAGAGTCATATTGGGTCCAGCTCTTGCCTTTAATAGTTTTACTAATGGTAGTTGAAAGAATATCCACCAACAACCAACAAATAGAATGGCAGCTCTAATTGAATCAGTTGTAGAACCGGTCTTAACAATGATAACCATTGATAATAATTGCACAACAACTGCGGAACCATAACCACATGCTGCACCATAACCACTGATCTTGCTATTCAAGTTTCCCTTTTTCAATAATTTATTGTCCTTATTTTCATCAGCTTCTTCCAATTGTGCATCTTCCTCTTGTTGTATTTGCTCTATATTTCCTGTTCTATTCTCAATAATTGATGCAACCAGAACAGTGTTTTTGTTCTTCTTATTAATTGAGTTAGGATTGGAAATTATTGGACTGATATTGGAATCCGTAAACTCTCCATTATTTTGAGCTGTTGAAGCTTGCACATCAGAAGTATGTTGTTGATTATGTTCATTAAATAATATCTTATCTTCTAATTCTTGATCCTTAATCTCTTTACAATTTGAAACTAATATCGGTAAAAATGCATTACCACATACGCTCACAACACCAAAGCAACAGTTTGTTGCAATAACTAAACAAAGAACCGCTTTCCATTCTTTTATTGGATAGAATAGACAAGTCAGTATACCACCAAAGAGACCTGCTATTATAAGAATCCATTTTTTATGATTACCTCTATCGCTAAGACCAGAAACAGAAATTACCAGTAATAATTGGAAGGCAACTGAAATTGAAAATGTATACAGTGGAAGAGAAGCAGTATCAATTTTCTTACCCATTATGGGGATATAACATTTAAGAGCAATTTGTGCTAATGAACCTGCAGATGAATCTCTTTCAGATAATGTTGAATTTGTTAGCATTGGAGGAATACAAGGGGTATCATCATCTAATCTAAACCCATTCTCTCTAGCCAATTGCTCAAGGTAAATAGGCACATAAGTAGCAATCACTGTGATGATGAATGGTTCACAGGCAAATCCATATAAATACCAACCTGCTAATTCTTGATTTGTAGTATATTCTATGAGTTTATCATTCTTTAAATCCATTGTAGTGCTGTTATTGTCTGTGGGTATCAATAACTGATGCTCTTCAGAAGCATCTGAATCGTTCTCATAGATAGTTCGTGCGGTCATAATATGATGGAGTATTTATACGTATATCTATCTTATCAAGAAATTTCTTATTTATCTCACTCAACTCACAACAAATGAGAAGATAAAAGTTTAAACAGAATTAGATCATAGTTCATTCATCATTTATTTAACTCAAAAGAACTTAAACGTTTTATCTTATGGGAAAACTAGTCACGTGTCATTTTTTTTTTTGATCATTATCGTCCAAACGTAGTTGATTATAATTCTATGGTTTATTTATTGATTCTTTAATAAGATATTACTGGAGTACACATCACAATAATGTCCAAGAGAAGCTTCTACGAAGACGATAAGAACGTTACACCATTACCAGGTACCACAATAACAGCTACCTCTGCTGAAATAGAAGCATTGGGTCCAAATAAGTTAATAAATGGTGCTTCTGTTAGATCACCAATTGTTTTAGAATCAAACATTGGTTCTATTAGAACACATCTTAACAGTTATTATGATTCATTCATAGATGCTATCAATAGATACTCGACTTCATACTATACAAAGGAAAAGAAGATAACTGATTCTATTGCCAATTTACACAATAAGAGGGAAGAATTGCTACCTGCCTTTGTATATATAACTGTTGCTGGATTAACAGGTTCAATTTTAACAAGACGTTCAAATATCTTTTTTAGATCAGTTGTTCCAATTGTTTTTGGTCTGACTGCATTTAGACTAACTCTACCATCAACTTTCTCAAACACATCCAACTTAGCATATGAAATTGAACAAAAAAATTTACCAAATTTCACTCAAAAGCAAGAAGCTGTTGTTAAAGATTTATCAAATTTTGCTTCTTCCACAGAATCAACCACGAAAGATGTTGAAAATTATATATCTGATACTATTAGTGGTTCTAAGAAGGCAATCTCTAACGCTACTGGTCTAAACTTAGATGCTGAAGTTTCCAAAAAGAGAAACTAGAACTGTGAATTATCACGTTCAAAGATGAAATTACCTTCTTGTACTATACAAACAAAACAAACAAATACACAAATACACAAACAAACAAGTAAGCTGAGGGAAACATAAACCATTAGAATAGTTCCATTATTTATTAATGTATAACATGCAACACTTAAATATATTCCAAAGATTTCCATGAATAATCAAGCTCCAGACTTATTTTCTTTTTCTGTTGTATTTATTATTATTTAGTTTACCTTTTTACCTTTTAGTGTTATCAAATATTTAATGATTGGTATTCTTAAGCTATTACAGCGCTGAAAGATCGAAGTGCACTCATTTCTCCTATTTTCTATTTTTTCCATAATCAGTTTCTGACTTTTAGCTTTGGGTCTTCATGTTACACAAAACCAGAAATTCCAAAATCAGTAAAAACTTCATTAAAACTTTAAATATCGAAGTTATATCATCATCAATCAGTGGAAATTGACCTAAATTGCATGATTTAAACTCTAGTGCCATTTTAATAGAGTATTGTTATCATATAATGAATACAACCCAAGTGTTTACTCCAAGTGAGGTATCTAGTCGCGGTAATGATATTGAGAATCTTGTCGCTCAATCTGCTAGCTTAACATTAGAGAATGATAATTACGATCTCAGAAGCTCAAGACAACATCAATTTACTGGTAATATTCCTAGTAGTAACATTATCAACAAGAATGAAAATAATAATAATAATAATAATAATAATAATAATAATAATAATAATAATAATAATAATAATAATAATAATAATAATAATAATAATAATAATAATAATAATAATAATAATAATAATAATAATAATAATAATAATAATAATAATAATAATAATAATGTCAATAATTCCCATACAGGAATTGATTGTGAACCAATTACAAGACCAGTTACCAATTCTAGATATTCGGATTTGTTATATAATAACACAGGTACAGCATCAAGTGTCTTTGGTAGTTATGGATCAATAATGGATATAATCAGTGGTAACACACAGGCAACATGTGTAACAATAAATCAGAGAATTAGTAAAATTATGAAATTACAAAGAAAAACAATTAAGCAACAGCAAGAATTAATCAAAGATATCAACTCCTGGTGTAATATATTGCCAAACAATGAGTGCAAGAAATTGATGTATCACTTTATTAAAATCGTGGAATTAGAATTAGATGTGAATGATCAATTTATCAAAAAGGAAGAATATATAAATAATCAACTATCCAATGTGAATAAGAGAGAAAAAAGAGCAAACGAGTTAAGATTAAAGAGAAATAAGACTTTAGTTAGATTAAGGGATGATGAAAATAAAATGGGTGATAGTCCTAGAACAACATTAACCAAGGAAACATTGGAAGAGGTTGAATCTTCAGTTGAAGTTGTTCAAGATCATTTGATTAAAAGTATTAATGTTGGCTTGAAAAATTCATTCGTTGAATATGCGTTAACTATTCAAAATTCTAGTACTAGATATAGAGACGCTTCAAGATATTTCTTAGATAATTACAATTTTTCAGTATCTGCTTCGAACTCCCAGAACTTGCAAAGATTGATTTTACAAAATAAGCTGAAAAGCACCACCAATAATAATGTCTTTAGTCCTAATAGCTCGGGGGATGTCAGTATTACAACGAATAGTGCCAATGACAGTAACCAAAACTTTAACAATAACCTGGATATTGCAAATATGAGAACAACTACTACTGATAATAATTTGACAAGACATCAATCATTATCCAATGTTCGTCCGGTTTCAATGTCTGGATATACAAGCGCTAAATATGTTGCTTTGTCACCGAACGAAATTGGTAAGTACCTTGATAATAGATACTTAACTGGTGACTCAATGCTAATTGATCAGTCAACTTTACAACATATTAACCATGTACAAAAATTTGGAAATAATATCAATAGTAATAATCAAGAAAAGCAGGATGATGAAAATAAGGAAACTGAACCATCAACTAACATTCAAAGAACTAATAAAATTAAGGAAGATAACCAACACAGTAGCCACAATTCCCCTAATAACAATGGCACTCATATCTTTAATAGCAATCATTCTTCACAGGTTGCTAATCCTTATTATCATTCTCATAAGTCCAATCCACCACCCACTTCAAATACTGTACTTCAGAATATACCGGGAAATGAACATAATATTCGTGAAATTGATGTATATCCCAGTTCATTTATCATTAGTCAATATACATCGGGTACAAATGCTCCTGGAATAAATGTTAGACCAGATTCACAAATAAATGGGGGTCATGAATGGACATAAATATATATAAATATAAGTATTTGGAAGTATCACAGTAATGTTAGCTTACGCTTTCCTTGGAGCAAACCATAAAATAATAATACAAGTAAGCTTCTAATATGGATTTCCTACCGTAAATATATATCATAGATTTTTATATATACATCATGTAAGTTTATTAATACAGAATCTACTTAAGCTATATACAATATGTAATTGTCTTTCACTGATGATCATTAGCGGAAGTTTTAGAGAAGAGTCTTTTACCTAACTCATAACTTGATATCATGATGGCACACGATGGAGCAATTTTCAAGATTCTTGGAACTATACCAACGTATAAAGCACCAAAACCTTCATTCTTGACTATATCACTCAAGAATTTGAACATGGAGTTTTTTTTAGAAGTAGATGTTTCTTGGACAAGAGTGTTATTAATACTGGATGATGTTGAATCATAGGAGATTTGAGCTCTTGTCTTACCAACATCAAATGGGTTAGTAAATAGAGCAGCTATAGAACCAGATAATGAACCACTAATAAATGAAGTCAATAAAAGGTTAGTTTCTTCATTACCTGTTGCGGCAAACGATGATGGAATAATGGTGGACAATCTTAGCTTGAAAAATTCATATGATGCCCAATATATTCCACTGAATGGAACATCTCTCCAAAGTGTCAACTGTAATCCTTTAAATAGTACTGCTGGTCCCTTTGTTTGTAACTCTCTTTTGGTACTTGACAATAAGTCCTTTAATATGTCACTTGATGTTCTAGAATCTGTTGGAATTGATTGTAACCTTGTTTTCAATAATTCAATTGGTGCTACAACAGTCCCTGCAAGAACTCTTGCTAAAGCACCGCATAACAATGGGTTGACTATAGGTGAGTTCTGCCTTATTGGAGAAATGTCTCTTAAATATTCATATCCAGTAAAATAAACGATATTTGATGGAACTGCCATTAATAATGTCAAAGATAAACCTCTCCACAATGTGCATAGTCCTTCTGTTTGTGCAATCCTAGATAAAGCACTGAATGTGTTATTCATAGTTTTGTCACTGGAGCAGATTGTATTAACGCAGCTTTGTCTTGCATTAACTTCCCAAAATACATGTTGTTTTTTACAACAATCAACAGGATCTCTTGAGGTTTGTGTTAATAGTTCTTGTTGTTGCATTCTTACTCTCACAACATCCAGCGGTGTTACCAACATCGAAGTTATCAATGAGCCTGAACAAGCACTTATCATTCTATGCCTCAACGATATATCTTGTACGTTATTGCTCTTACCGGTAATGTTTTGTTCTGATGATGTGTTTGGATATAATTGTAAATCATCACTTTCTTCAATAGCACCAGCTATTTCTGAAGACATAGTTGTCATTATCGTATTGCTCTGTATTGTTATTACCCAGTTTATTAAATGATATTGACCTTACAACTATGACTCCTACCAAACTTTGCCTTTCGCCTTTTGATCTGCTTGTTCAAACTTTTAAGAATATATCAGTTTCTTCAATGAAAGTGTTTTACTGCTTCAAAATTGGAAACAGAGATGTATTATTATGATAGATGGAAAGTGGTATATATATACTGGAAGACGAATACAAGCTGACACTATTATACATTAAAGGTCGATGATCTAAAAGTTAATTCCGTTTTTTCGATGCGAAATTTTTAAGCGAATTGATATTCTCGGTGATACTACAAGCACTAAGAAATAATACGTAGTTAGGCACACAATGTTTCATAAGAGTTCGATAAGAGCATTAAATGAGTGTATATATTGAGTTCATGGTATATTGTATTCTAGATGTTCCACGCTAAAGCAGGTTCTGAATGGCCCATTATTTAATTGTTTAACTGAGATTGGAAGTAAACGCATAAGACATTAAAAGATAGATCCATTGTTAATCTTAGTTAAAATCTTGGATAGTCTTGGTTGTGTAACAAATCCTTGCTTATTCAATTCAACCAATAACGAGATACCAATAGATCCTAATATAATGTCTAATTTCTTTAAAGCTGGGGTAGTTTGACATAATCTTCTCCATGTGGCCAGTATAGTAATTCTTGAAAAGTAATATGTTAATGGCTTAGATAATGTATCAATATATACATAGAACCAAAGACCACTTAAAAACCCAATAACTCTATATCGATTGTTAGAAGTAAGATGTTTAGTTTTAAAGCTATGCTGGGTCAATAAATCTAAAGTTATTGATGATACAAAGGTGGTTAGTGAAAGTTTGACGCTAGATCTGATGATGTCTTTGAATCTTGATTTCCATTTCACAGTTCGTTCCTTATAGTCTTTGAAATTCTTTATGGCATCATTGATAAAAAATAAAGGAATAGACATTGCAATCAACTTAGTTAACTTTTTAATTAATGATATGGACGTATAGGAAGATTTAATAGATATAAATTTAAAGAGAGTGATCAACTGAGAATGGATTATTTTGGTTTGATATTTATTATCTACTGTGGTTATATCAACAATAGTTTCTCTCTTGACAATACCAGGGTTGGGTAGTAACAAGTTAGTGACTCGCTTTACAGAACTCGGTAAGTATTCAGGGTGAACCATGTAATCATAATAAAGTTGAGAAAAACAGGAAGGAATCAATAACCAAGCGCCTATTATTGGATACTTATTTAGTAGCCCAGCATTCTTTTCAGCGAATGCTTCTAGTGAATATGCTAATGAATAAACAGTAATAGCATCGCGGCTGAAGTTATTTGGATATATTGACAATGAAACAAGCGCTGTTGAAAATAATGATAGCTTTGATAAATTTTGAGCATTAGACTTTGTTATCTTTTGCAACAATTTATATTTTTTAGCCTGATATAATAGAAATGGGTAGCATGATAATAAAATTGCTAATGATAATGCCATTCTTTTAATGTTCTGAGGTAATGCAGTTCTGCCCTTAAGTAGCTTTAAGATAAAAGATACAATAACAACAATAGATGAGACTGAGGCCCATGAAGATAATAGGTTTCTGACAGTAGCAGCAGTTATGATAATTTCCGGGTTCTTTGATTGACTAGATGCTATATCATCGACAAATATGTAGAAGTTTTCAAGGATATTTACCCTTATTTCTTCGTTATTTATTCTCAACTGAGTTAATAGTTTTGGTAAATTTTGCCTCAAAATCTGTAACTGATTTTGGTCAATGATGAACTGAGATGCTTTACATAGCTTCCTATATAAACTGACAATCTTATCTGTATCAGCTAAAACCATTGTTATAGCTTTGTTGCGTGAGCATATATATTTGTGTTCACAAGTTAGTTGTAATTCAAGATACTGAATATTTTATTTATCCCCAAAATCTAAAGATATTTTTATGATTGGTCTATCAATTGGTATAACTTACAATTGATGGAAAATTTTAGAAACGATTTTAGGTACATAGTAGAATGCATATCTGGTTTAACCAAAACACAGATCATTGGATCTGGAAGTAAAAGAAAAGTGAATTGAATACTGATGTTGATGATTATATTATTTACCACTTTATTCACAAAAGTAAAGAGGCAAAAAATAAACGACCTCGGAGAGGATTGAACTCTCGATCTTGCGATTAACAGTCGCACGCCTTAACCAGCTTGGCCACGAAGTCAATTTACAATTTCGAAAATCTTTCACTCATAAGTGACTCAAATATTCCCGGTCACGTGTTTTATTAAAAAAATCTGTCACGTGCTAGCTGCCTTTTTTTGTTTGTTTATCTCTTGTCTCTGCTCTTACAACTACTACAACTGATAGATATATAAACTACAGCAATACTAGAACTGAATATAAATGATATATGCCAGAATGTCATGTTAAAATAAAGGCGAACATGTAAACGACCACATTTGATAAATAATGATGAAGCTATTCATATCTATAAATTCATTTCATTAACATTGTAGTATTTTCACTTAACTAAATTTGTTTTTTCTCGAAACCATGATAAAAAAATTCACGAATTTTGTAAATAAAAATATACATAATTGAATTTCATAATGAGATTGATCGATCGATAATAATATTCTATACTAACAATAGCGTAAAAAGTTAAATCTAATATTATTCATAATCAAGGTTTTTTTTAATAATTAGTTTCTAAGTTGTTTTCGAGGAAGTTTTTGCCATTCCATCAGAGAATACAATTTGGTAATTCTTTGAGAACTATTCATTGTAATCTATCAATATTGAGTTCTAAAGTTCCACTTCAATCATCACTAAACACTACTACTTCAAACTCTGCTCCTGATTCTAACTCCACTTCTCTAAGTCAAACTGAAACTGGAACTGAAATTGAAATCGAAACGTTAATCACTGATAATATCAATAGTAGTATAGCTAAGCCAGATTTAATTGCTAGTTCATTCATACAACCTTTAAAAACAGTTAATGAAAAAGATTTACCTTCTATAATATCTTCAACTATGGAAGAGACAAAGAGAAAGGCAACAAGTATAAAGACACCAAAGACTAAGTCAACAATACGTAAGGGATCGTCAACAGATGCCACGAAACATAGACCATCAAAGCAAAAAAATTTAACACCAAAATTATTGAAGAGTGATGTATCAAAACAAAAAGATCCAAAGATGAAGGAATCAATATTATTACTTCCGTCATTGTTGGATACATTAGCTTTTAATGTTGTTAATGGTACATTTGATGAACAATCATTTGCAGAAATATCAAATATAAGAATTAAAAACACTGAAAAATATTTACAAGAACTTGACCTTAAAAGATCTAAGCATCCAGTATTACAGGATATAAATCGATTCAATAAATTATCAGCAGCAATGAGAACAGTAAATTCAATGAAATCTACACTTTTCTCAATTGATATGGAATTCTTTGAATATGCTGGTGATATAGTTACAGAAATTGGAATTTCGATTTATGATCCAAAATATTCCTTTGACTCAATAATTCCAAATTTTATTAATATTCATATTATAATTGATAATTATAAACATTTAAGAAATGGAACTTTTGTTGTAGATAATCAAGATCATTATTTATTAGGACAATCAATTATTTTACCAGAACTTGAAGCTAATAAATTAGTTCAAACATTGATCAATTATTATTTTTATGAAAGGAGAACAATTGATGGTGAATTTACAACATTCTTTGTAGGTCATGATGTTGGTGGTGATATTTCTAAATTAAGACATTTGAATATTAGTTTCCCAGAAAATTTGATAAGATTAGATACTAAATCAATTTATGAAACAAGTTATGATCTAAAAAGACATTTACAATTAGGAGCTATTTTAAGAAGAGTTAACATTCCAGCGAGCCATTTGCATAATGCTGGTAATGATTCTTATTTCACATTACTACTCTTATTGAAATTAACAGATCCAAAATCAAGATATATATTTGGATTAGATGATTATTCTTTGACTTCAGATTATGCTAACTTGTTCGAAGAGAAATTAAAACAGGCAAAAGTTATTGAGAATACTCATAAAAAGAAATCTAAACTGAGTAAGGAAATCAAATATTTCCATTTTGATCCTCCTTTTTTATGTAAAGATTACAAACAGGCACTCATGCTAATTTATGACCCTACATTTCCTAATCTCTAAAATAGCTACTGATTTGTTGTTTTTAAATTAAAAAAAAAAAATTTGCCAGAATAATATACAGCAATCTTTATGAAATATATCAGAAAATTAAAAGTTATATGTAATTCCCATTGTTGTTATACTGAAAGGTCTAAAAGGTTATTAAAACAACCGTAGTGTTGAAACGCTTGATACTACTAGTAGTACCTTCAATTATTTAAGCTTGATAATATAATACGTTATCGGCCGTGGCACATATTTTTCGGAATCCAAAAATATGAAAAATTTACACGCAAAAATTACAATGACAGATGAGCTGTATACATTAATGGTTCTATTGAGCAATAAGTATGGAGATCTACAAGGTAATGAATGAAAAAGGGAGTATGGGTATTGGACAATGGACATTGGACAATATACATATATAAATTCATGTATTTATATAGATAAATTTAATGAGTAGTAACCTCTTTTTAGTAGAGATTCAGAAGCAGTAATTTATTAATTTTAGTATATTTTGCTCTGTGAAGGAAATTAAGGAAGAACTTTATGAGGTATGCTAATAAACGTTATTAAAGCACTTTGAATCAAAAAAGAACTCAATAATTCAAGCCAAAGATGGAGTAAACTGTTTAAGTAGTAGTCATATTGTGTCCCTTATCTCTGTTAATTAGTCTAATGTTGTTGTACATCTCAATTCTGTATGTTGCACCCTTGCTATTATATTTGTCATCTCGTCTTCTCGTCTTCTATTGTTCTCATCTGCATTGTGTAATAAAAACAGTTTGAAAAAAAAATATATATATAAGGAGGTAATTCTTTCCCTCCATTTTATTTCGTAAAATAAATCCCTTTAATTACTTAACTATCGAATATTTAACACTAGACTCACAATGTCCATCAATACAAAGGAGTTTACGGTCCCATTACCTCCAGCATTAGATGCTGCCATTCAGAGCATTGTCAAACAATTCTCATTAACTGAAGTTGATATTTGCAGATTAACAAACTACTTTATCGAACAAATGGAAGTTGGTTTAACCCATGCATCTTCTGGTAAGGCTTTACCAATGATTCCTGCCTTTGTAACTCATATTCCAACAGGTAATGAGACTGGTGTCTTTTTAGCTGCTGATTTAGGTGGAACTAACTTTAGAGTTTGCTCTGTTGATTTGAATGTGGGTCAATCTAAATTTAAATTAGAACAACAAAAGACAAGAATTCCTGATGATTTATTAGATGCTACAACTGGTGCTGAATTATTTGGTTATTTGGCGAAAATGATTAAAAGATTTATTGATCGTTATCATCAAAGTAATATTGAAGATACTATGAAATTAGGATTCACCTTTTCTTACCCGGTTAATCAAACATCAATTGATTCAGGTACATTAATCAGATGGACAAAAGGATTTAGTATCCAAGATGTTGTTGGTAAAGATGTTGTTCAACTTTTACAAAAAGAATTGAATGCTCTTGAAGTACCTGTTCAAGTGGTAGCTTTAGCTAATGATACCGTTGGTACATTGCTAACACATGCCTATACATCAGCTGATCAACCTAATGGTAGACAAGGTGATACCGTTATTGGTGCTATTTTCGGTACTGGTACAAATGGTGCATATATGGAACAATTAGATAACATTAAGAAGTTAAATGCAGATTATGTTGCTTCTCTAAAAGCACAGGGTGTTACTCAGATGGTTATCAATACTGAATGGGGTTCATTTGATAATGACTTGAAACAATTACCTGTAACTAAGTACGATATAGAGATTGATCGTATCTCTACTAATCCAGGTTATCATATGTTTGAGAAGAGAGTCTCTGGTTTATATTTGGGCGAAGTGCTAAGACAGGTATTAATTGATTTACATGCTCAAGGTCTAATTTTAACTAAATATGCAAGCTATGATGCATTACCACATAGATTGAAACAAGTACATGCTTTGGATTCTGAAGTCTTAAGTCATATTGAAATTGATGATTCCTCTGAACTAAGAGAGACAGGGTTATCTTTAGAACAAGCATTGAGATTACCTACTGATTTAGTAGAGAGATATATCATCAAGTTGATTGTAAGAGCCATTTCAGAAAGAGCTGCATATCTTGCCTCCGTGCCATTGGCTGCTATCTTAATGAAAACTAAAGCTTTAGAAGGTTATTACAAAGAAGTTGAAATTGGTGTTGATGGTTCAGTCGTTGAACATTACCCTGGTTTTAAATCAAAGGTTAGAGAAGGTTTATCAAAGAGTCCAATTGGTTCTGCTGGTGAAAGAAATGTTCACATTGTTATTGCTAAGGATGGTTCAGGTGTTGGTGCAGCTCTTTGTGCTGCTGCTACTTTGAAAGCATCTGGTTCTGCTGCCATTTAATATTCAAAGTATATATATATATATTACCAAATGTGTATTAATTGATTAGAATATCGTCATTCATTATGATTATTATTTTATTATTTAATGTCTAACGTTTTATGAATAATGCTTTGAATAACTCTTCATATAAATGTAGAAGTTTTATGCATCAATCAAAGTTTGTGTCATTTTGATCGGGTTTACAATTTTTACTCCTAATCGGGAAGTCAAATTTCGTAGTACAGAAAAACAAATATCTCATCTTATATTCACAACCTCTTTTTCTACTTTACTTATCCCTTGATATATATAAGTTTGAAGCTTTATTATTGATTAATAAATTAAATCGAATATAATATCCTAAAACCAAATAACAATCAAACTCTAGTAATTGAATTTTTACAAAGAAAATTATGAATTTGACCACTGATCTCAGTCATATTCAGAAAGATGAATTGACAAGATTAATTATTCAATATCTTGAAGATTCTGGTTATACTCAATCTGCCCAACAACTAAAGGGAGAAAGTGGGCTAGAACTAGATTCTCCTGTTATTATGAGATTAGTTAATAATATAAAAATGGGCAATTTTGAAGAGGCAATCTCAAGCATCCCACATTTAAATCTAATAAGCAAGAATGATAATGTGGCAAATAAAATGATGCTTTTAATAAAAAGAGAAGAATATCTAGAACTCTTATTAGATGTTAATGATGACGAAAAGGCGTTAAAACTATTGAGATCTGATATAGCAGAGTTGACAAAGACGGACAGTGCATCAATTCGTTCATTGACTTCTCTATTTATGGACAAAGACTCTGAAAGTTTAAGAAAATTGAACGGTTGGTATGGAAGTGTGGAGAGATCAAGAAATGAATTACTTGTTGAACTGTCAAATTACATTAATCCAAATGAAATGATTCCGAAAAATAGACTACCTAAATTGGTGGATCAAGCAATTGAATATCAAAAGTCATTAAGTTTGTTTCAATTTTCAGATAATAAAGCAATATCCCTTTATGAAGATATCAAAAATGATAAAACTCTATTCCCAGACACATTACACAAAGTGTTAAGTTTTCATACAGATGAAGTTTGGTACGTTACATTCTCTAATGATGGCACTAAATTGGCCAGTTGCTCTGCTGATGATTATGTATATGTTTACGACGTTACTAATGATTTCGAGATTCTATTTAAATTGAAAGGACATGATAAAGCTGTCATGTATGCTGCATTTAGTCCTGATAATTCCAAGCTTGTAACTTTGTCTATTGAATCTAAAGCTAAAGTTTGGGGCATGCATAATGGAGATTTATTAAAGACATTGTCATTAAAGGACCCTCAAACAGGTGGCGAAAGAAGAGTTTGGTGTGGGTGCTGGTTACCCGCTGATCCAATAACCAATACTAATGAGTTATTGATATTAGGATCACCTGATAAGGAGATAGGAATATTTGATGTTTCCCAAAATTTTCAGAACATTCATACCATTAATGGACCTATTGTAAACGATTTGAAAGTAATTGATAGGCAGTTAGTAATTGCAACTTACGAAAAGAATTTGGAAATATGGGATTTAGATACAAAGGAAAAGAAAAGAGTAATTTCTATTGGACAAAGAGTAACAAGTTTGGTTATTTCTGAGAATAATCCACACATTTGTCTTGTAAGTGTTAGTCCAAATGAATTACAGATTTGGGATTGGAACAGAGGGATCTTAATGAATAAATACATTGGTCCTAAACTGGAAAAGTATATAATACGGTCATGTTTTGGATATAATGAAGAATTAATCTGCTCTGGTAGTGAAGATGGTAGAATATTTATTTGGAATAAGGATTTCGGCGCATTATTAGCTGTTATTGATGGTCATATGGCAAATGCCAATTGTGTCTGTTGGAATCCAAAGGTTAAAACGATGTTTGCAAGTAGTAGTGATGATCATACTGTGAAGATCTGGGGTCCAAAATTTTTGGCCAATGGTAATGGAAACATGAAAGGTACTAGCATATTGTTATAGTTAGATTATTATTTATAATATTACAGCATTGTCATCAAAACATCTAGGGTTTGGAAACTATTTAGAGATTATCAATTAATAATCTATGGGGAATAATTTTTATATATAATATTATTAATAATCACATATATCACGGAAAATACACAATCAATTATAACAGTAATACACTCATTATACTTGTAGAATAAACTTGGCATTATTATAGCTGGTCTTTATACAATCTCAATAATATCAAATTAGCTCGAGATGTATCTTTTTATTGGTTTTTTGGAACTTATATATATCTGTGACTTCAATAGTTGGAGTGATTGAGCTGCTCAGAATTGGTGCATTTGAACTTACTGTACTTGATATTTCGTTGTAGCGTTTCATTCCATCAAAAACTTGTTTAACAACTTCTTTTAAAACAATGGTACATAATCTGATACTTTCTCCCTGTGAAATATAATATTTGAATAATTCTTTGAGTAACAACAATGGTTGCCCTTCTGTTTTGTTAGTAATTTCATCTAGAGTCTCAGAAGAGATCTTGAGACCATTCATTTTGAGGAAAGCACCTAATTGCAACCTAATCATCTGTTGGTGAAGTTCTGTCTTGGTCAATTGACTTTTAATCATAATGGAAATTCTGGAGCTTGATTGAGATTTGGTAGATACATAACGATCAAAGAATTCAAAGAATGAATCTTTCGAAATTTGTAATTTATCATGGGGACTGGTAATATAACAGTTAGTCAAAATTAAATCCTTTATCAATTTATGTTGTTGTAGAGCAGTACTATTAGCACCATTTGAACTACCACAATTTGAACTGGTATTAGCAGTTAGACTTTCTGGGTTATAAGGATCTAATGATCGTCCTAAGCCATGCTTGAAAGGAGAGATAAACTGAGTATTGAACGATTGCTCATCCATTGATCTTATTGATTCACTCCACTCCATGATATATTCTTGAATTTTACCCTCAATATATTCTGGTGAATATCTAGAGCTCATAACAGTAATATGCAAGCCAACAGTTGATCTTAGTAGTCTGGTACCTCCCATTACAACATAACCCAATGACTTTTTGACTCTCAAATCAGGAACTAAAGTCATGGACATACAAAAGGATAAAAATCTAGTCATTTGCAATGTATAAAGATTATCTCTTCTGCCAGTTTGAATAAAAATTTGAATTGCATTCATCACATCACCTTCTCTTGAAAACCTCTTAACAAAATATGATGATTTTGAAGGAAGCATAACAGTGCCTGGTTCAGAATACTTTGATAGAAGAACTGAAGCATCCAAATGATGAGTAAATCTATCAATAGTTTGTGAGAATTGATTACTGGAGTTAGTGTCACCTTGAATGATCAGTCTCAAAAATTTCGATGATGTCCCAAATTCAGTCAAATATATCATAAAATCATCCTTGTCTAGATCATCCAATGCATCTAATCTTTCTTCTAAGCTCCATATATCCTCTTCCATAGTTATTAGCAGTCCTAGAGTAGCCAAAATAACAGCACTAGATTCCGTTAGATCACTATATTTGAATCTAACAGAAACCCTACATCTTCTAAATTCATCATTAGTAATCTGTTTAGGATCATTGCAAATACTGCACAGTGCATCAACAAATTGTTCCAAAATCAAGTTGATACCTTTACTGAACCCATCAATGGTGAACCCAATTCGACAATCCCCTTTTAGGGATGCAAATATCTCCCAAGAATAATTTAAAATCTCAGAAGGATAAAGTATTTTAGAAACACGTAGTTTTAGTAGTTCAGCTAGTATTTCAAAGTTCATAGTATTTGTTGGACATGGCTTCAAGGTACTCGAAATTATGTCGAAAGAAATGATTGTCTTGGAGTTGAACCTTAACGAATCTTCTTGTTTGAACCATATTTCATAATTTGTCGACTTAGAAACAATCTTAGCATTGGTTTTATACCAATCATTTTTGGTGTTGTATGATAATGAGGACTGTGATGACTTGTGAGAGGTATCTCTCAATATTTGCTTAAGATAATGTAATGTCATGCCTTGAGGAATAAACATATTATCCGAGATAATATTGAAAGAATGAGATTCATCAGTTTTTTTGAATAATGATGGATTGAACTGTGCTATCTGAAAACTGAAATTAAAGTTTATATCGTCACTGAGCTTTTCTGGGGTATTCAAGGTGATCGAAGTAGTAATCTTTTCAATTAATTTCAAATCTCCGAGATAAAGAAACCTCATATTACACATATTAAAGAAAGTGTCAACAAACTTTTTGAACTTTCTTGCCTTAATAGTCCAATGTTCTTGATTCTCTTCAAATCCCAATTCAATATTATTCCAATTTGTAGATCCTTTTAATATGTTCTGAGCACCCAACTTCTGCATATTTAATTGTAAATTTTTTGCAGCAGAAGCTGCTTCATCCATTGGGGATCTCGAGTTATCTTTGTAGTAGAAGCTCAGTAGATCTATTATTTCTAACTGTGACATGTACTTAGCCAACTCTAGTTCATTTGTGAATATATTAGTGTACTCCCCCAGAAGTACTGATATAATTTTATCGATTGATTTTACACCGGTGTTAGTCAGTTTAAGCTCAAGAGTCAATAAGTAATTGTCAACTGCCAAAGTAGAAGAAGATGCAATAATTGAGTACACAAATCCATTTGATTTCAAGTACTCATCAAATGAACCAACAGATTCATCGCCCAGTATGTTAGCCCAAATTTTACAAAATATCGATTTGTCATTTTCATTTTTGCTTGGATCAAAAACTGGGAAAACCAATCTTAAAACTGGACTGTTTGAACTTTCGATTAATATACAGTTGTGCATCTCTTTGGCAGTAAACACAGGTGTATCATATTGCCACTTTTTACCCAATATATTGTGATAATTGATGTTATCAACAAACATATCATCTTTTGCGTTTTTGAAATCATCATCTTTAGAATTTGCAAATAAACCAAATTTTGATTTCAACGTGGAACCGTATTGATTGGAACTTTTACCAATTGGCAAATCAGAAAAATTTTGAGCAGTCAATTTTTGAAGGTTATTTAATGATTGTGGGCCTCTGACAACTAATGTGATATTATCTGCAATGTAATTTTGTTTATAGTATTTCATCATACTGTCTCTGACCTTCAATTTTTTAAGATTTGGAAAATCATTTAAAGTGAAGAAATTTCCAGTGGCAAATCTATGAAACGGGTGATCAGTATTTGATATCAATCTTAGGCCATGAAATAACATTCTACCAGTCACACTCTTGTTAGCCATATGCTCATTATCAACAGCAAGTATCTCCTTTTGGAAAATTGCTTCCTGGAATAGTGGAGCCTTGAATGAATCTGCAAAAATCTCCAAAAGATGATTAAATAATGGTATTTGGTCTTCAAACATCGAATCAGAAGACACTTCAAAGAAAAAACAGGTCTGTTCACCAGTAGTATAAGCGTTTCTTCTACCACCTGCTTTTGATAATTTATCATGGAACTCAGATGGATTTGGAAATTCTTTTGATCCTAGCAGTATAAGGTGTTCACATAAATGGGCTAAACCTGGAATATAATTGGGATCATCATGAGCACCAGCAGCTACGCAAATAGCAGCAGACGCTAAATCCTCAGATGGGTCAGATATTAGTAGTGTTAAAACTCCATTTGGTAGACAAATTAGTTTATGTGATTTACCAGAACCTGGTAATGGTACCAGTAAATTGGTTTGGTATGTCTTAATATTGGAGGTCATCGTTATGCTTTATTGTTTGTTCACAAATGAAAGGTGTGGTTTGATGATATCTCATATGACAAGCAGCATCATGATGTTTTATAAGAGTTATAGACGTGCTTCATATTTAAAGTTTAGTAAAACAATGAAACTTGAAGGTTTGAAGGAGTATCTTCGAAATTTCCTCTTTGGGAAGAACAAAAGAATATCAAATAAGAGCTAGAGAAATTTGAGTAAAATAATCATATTACACTTAGTAAGCAATAAAAAAGTACCAGATGCTGCTGCTGCTGCACATGCACCATATCAAATCTGCATGAACTGCTGCGAAGCCCTTAATCATGTTATAACTACTTAAAAAACTGTGGAAAGCACTTGTTTTCAGGGAAGCTAGTAAGCTTCTAACATAAAGCTATGGTATCTAAGCTGCGAAGTAATAATGAGATCATACTAAATTCAGCAATATATTATTATATTCCCATGAATCGTATTTGAAATCTCATATTGAGATACCAATTATTTACCTTAGCAATTTGATGCCTAACCAAGCTTCATTTGCAACTTCACCTGCACCAACAGTAGCAATAGCAACAACAAGAAATGAATTACAGGCTTAGATCATTCTCAGAATTACGCTTACTCAAAAACGTTCCCGTCCAAACTTTAACCCAAGAGTTATTTTTTAGAAGGGGCCATCCGCGCAGATTACAGTCCACTCTAGTAGCCGCTCGAATTTCATTTTAGAATTTCACAACGTAAACAACTTTCAAAATACTCGAAATTTACTATTTAATCCTTACAAAATCAAAATTAAGTAAAAATTTGGATCTCATACTTCCTGCTATAGCTGACATAGTATATATCTTACTTCTCAGTATCTTCTAAGTTATTTTTCCAACAATTTAGGTCTTTTACCAACTTGTTTGGCCTCTCACCAGCTTATAGATCAGATTTAGACGCGAGGAAAGTTCCTTCAATTAACTAATTAATTAATTTTACTGATTTGTTAACCTTGCTAGCATTAGCCAAAACAATAGACAAAAAATAAATCATCATTAGAACATAATATAGAGGATGTTCCAATCAAGAAGATTAAGTCGTCCTGCTCAACCAGTATGTATCTGTTCAGCTTCAATACCTATTTATTCTAGTTTTATAGGATTGCTTTCTTTCTGATTTTGCCTTAATATGCTTTTACCAAGAGATACTAACATTTCAACTCGCGCTTTAATATCGAATAGGAGAATAACGTGGATAACAATGCTCTTGCTGCTGCATCTGCCATAGGAAAGGCTCTAAAGAATGGGACTCCAATCCCAAGATCAAATAGTATGCAAAGAACAGGTAGTCTTTTGTCTAACAACATGGATTATAATTCAAATTCTTATTTGGGCTTACAGACTAATAGATCTCATTCATTATCAGTTAATAGGCAAGGCTCATTTAGAAAGAGGAATTCAATTACCTCAATTCAATCAAGGCCTACATCTATTTCTAGTACTACAAAGCCAAGAGCTGTAAAGCCAGCTGCCAAAAAACCTGTTGTAAATGATCCAATTCTTATTAAAAAGCCAAGAACAGTTAAGAAATACATACCTGGTCCTTATGGATTAGTTGCAGTAGAAGTTCCCGTAGAGGAAGAAGAACAAACATCTAGATTAGTCCAAAGAAAAAAATCTTTATCAAGTATTAATTCTGGAAACCCATATAGCTCAAGTCATATTAAAACAAAGACCTCATCGACATCATTGAACACAAGATCAAACTCATTAAGAGCACAAAAATCTTTATCCTTCGAATCTGACCTTAGTTCAAGCCAAAATCTAAATACAAACCCAAAAGTAAATTATAATCAAAAATCAATCAATTTAGATACTAAGAATCATTATCTGGACAGTCTTGTTGAAGAAGCTGAAGAGCCATGTTATACACAAGCTCAGTCTGATGAAAGTATTGCAAGATCAAACGCTAGTAATGCTAAAGAAGCTCACAATTTAACATTTATACAAGAAGAGTCGCCAGAACCTGTATTGTCTATGAGCAATTTAGCTCAAGAGAAAGAATCAACAAGTGATAAAGTAGATAATATATCAGAAAAAGAATCATCCTTAACTCATTTTACTTCGAAAAATATCAACAATTCCACATCATCTGCTATCAATAAAACCATAGACGACGAAGAAGATGCTCCATCAACCGCTAAATCTTCAGACACTTTGGCTGCTGGTCAGTCATCATCCGTCACTTCCATTGATGATAACGAAGATAGTGAAATCCAAATTATAAATCCACTAAACAAATCAAAAGTGCCAAAAAATATTAATGGAAACTTTACTTCCCCTCATGTTGACTCTAAAAGCGGTACAAACTCAATGGCATCAATCTTGCGTCCAAAAATTATGATCACCAATGAATCGTCAGTCGATACTGAAGAGAAATCAGCACTACCTATAACAAATAATAAAACCACTAACTTAAGTCCAATGAAAGATGATGAATTAATGATTTCAGATGTATCATCTGCTAATGGTAGTTCTATTTATTCAGGAGAATCAATTCCTACAAATGATCTAGAAATTCCTGAAAGATCCGCAATGAGAAAGCCAACTATAAAATCTGCATTGAAGAATAGATCAAGTACAAAAGTTAATAATGCTTCAAGTGCTAGAAAAAGTGGCGAAAATGCTGCCAGTGATGCATATTTATCATTGACCACTGCCGAAAATACAAGACTGAATGCAATGGGCTCTAGTAATGGGTCTTCTACCAGTCTTGCAAGAACACCTTCAAAAAGACTTTCCACTTTAAGATCAGATCCAAACATCAACAAAGGTGTCAATAACGGTCATAATAACAGTAATAACAGTAATAACAATAACTCTAACAACAATAACTCTAACAACAATAACAATAACATTAATAACACTAATCTCAATGTTAGCCAAAATGGTAATGGAAATGGAAATGGTACCGCTAACTTAGCAAGAGCTAATTCTGTTCAAAGGCCAGCCTCTGCAAATGGATATAGATCGACTCAACAGCAATCACAGCAAAGAACCGATGTATCACAATATCCAAGACCACAATCTCAAATAATACCTCCAAGCAATAGGCAATCAATGTATAAAACTGCTGCATTGCCACCACCAGCACAACCAGTACAGCAACAGCAACAGCAACAGCAACAGCAACAGCAACAGCAACAGCAACAGCAACAGCAACAGCAACAGCAACAGCAACAGCAACAGCAACAGCAACAGCAACAGCAACAGCAACAGCAACAGCAACAGCAGTCATCATATTCAACCCAGCATCGTCATCAACAGCAACAGCAACATCAATATAATAATCATCAACCACAAAATCCGCAATATTCACAAAGAGAGTCTGCATCTGCTGCTGCCTATAATGCTGTTCATAAAAAACAAGATGAACCACCAATACAGAGAACATCTAGTTTTGAAAAGCATAGACAACAGGAACAGCATGCAGCATTCAAAAGAATGTCGTTAAGAGATGCGTCTTTTGGTCCACGTCCTGATTTAACCCAAGAATCCAATTTAGGATTTTACCGTAATCAAAGACAAAACCAACCAAATCATCAACAACCACAACAACAGCAACAGCATTTTCATCAGCAGAATTACAATTATTCTAGTCAACATGAAAAAATTGTTGCAAGCTCAGACTTCAATACTAGTGAATTCAAATCAAGATTTAACGATTCTGACTCTGATTCTGAATTTGCCCCATCATCATTTCAACCCCCTCAGCCACCTACATTGAGAAAACCAAAAAGTGTTATTACTTTGAGAAGTACTTCTAATCCTACAGTGGTGCAAAATTCGCCTGCAAAATCGTTACCAGATCGTAACTCTAGATATTTCAGCGAAACCCCTGCTTCTCAAGTTCATCAATATCACTCACAAGCTAACACTGCGCCAGCCATTGGTTCTACACCACAACCAGAAAAGAAAAAGAGTATTGGTAAGAAATTAAAAAAATTGTTTGGCAGAAAAGACAATAATTAGTCATTTTGGTAAGTAAAATAAAATTAAAGTACATAATTCGTATCAGTTTTCATGATTAATTGATAACGTAGTTTAGTTACTGTTGTATATTATAAAACTCACTGATTTCTAAACTCATTAAACTTTCAAAATAATATGAAAATCGTAAGAAATGTATCTATTATATATCAAAATCAATCAGTGGTTCCTCAAATGTAGATGTAGCATTTGTGAAGTTATGACTAACATCTTCATCCAATGAGTGTGAGCGCAAAATCTTGAACTTGTCTTCTTCTCTTTTTCCTGCCTGGCTACCTGTTGACATTGGAATATCGCCTAATGTTTGTAATTCATTACCAGCCAACACATCATCTGAATTACCATGTGCAAAATCAACATCGTCTTCTTCCTCAATAATTGTAGTTGGTGATTTTGATTTGGTTGTGGAATCATATGGAACACCAGAAATACCAACATTAGAATCCATACGACGACGAACTTGGTGTGCAACTCTTCTACCATCTGCAATCAGCCCATCAAACATGTCACGCAATGTACCTGAATTTGAATACTGTGTTTCTCTTTCTAAATGAACAGTCTTGAAGAAAGTATCAGAGAAAAATAATTCATAGGACTCCTCGGCAAGTACAACCATACGGAATGTTGGAAGATTCAAAGTTAACGGGTGGGTTGGATCTAGAGCAGCATTAGCCTTGATAGCTTGTGTCCTCTTATTATCATCCAAATCAATTAATTTTGGTTCTTCTGGTTGGGCATATTCAAATGATCTTTGAATGAATTCACTAGCAGCTGACAAATAACGCTCACCTTGTTCCTGCTGGAACTTCTCCTTATCAATGTCTATTTCATCTGGTAGAATAATTTCTTCTGAGCCAGTCTCTTTCTGCTGCTTGACAATCTGGTCGGCTATGTAAGCCTCAATAGATTGTGTAGAAATTTGGTCCAAAAGTTTACCATCTTGCAGTGGTTTAGTAATGTACAACAAGCCTTCTGATAATTCTAAAATTCCTTCTCTATCAACTTCACCGGTACCATTTATATCATAAATATCAAAAAAGTTGGAAATTGACATAAGCAAATCAGGTGTCATTAATTTATCTAAACCTATAACAACATCTGGCAGGGCTAAATCTCCAGCTTTCACTCTATCCCATTTTTGGAACAAACGATGCAAGAAATCTTTTGGATTTGTCACTAATTCTTCGTCAGGCTTAACCCAGTCACAAAATCCAGACATAAATTGTTGGAAAGTATCAAATTCCATGGTTGATGAACCAATACCAAGACCGGCTTGATGTGATTGAATACAAGAATAGAATCTATCATATATGTTTGATATATGTTCCTCTGATAAATGATAAGTTTTTGGCAAATTACGTATTTGGCTCTTTTTTACAAAGGTTTCAATATTCTGAATGATGGCAGGTTTATGTTTTTTGCGTTCATGTTGAATCATCTCCTCAGTTATATTGGAAAATTCTTTGAATGAAACAATCAGTAGTTCTTGAAATTTTGTAAGAGCTTGAAACTTCGGATCAGGCGAGTTTGGATGGGCAGAATCATCTAAATGAGAAAAGTAATCTTTTATTATTGAAATGAATGTGCCATCATCATCCACTTCTAATAATTCTTCTCCGTTAATTCTCAATATAGCCAAAGCAACTTGAAACAGTGTCTTTGGGCCATATACGAAGAAAATATCTATAATTCTAAAAGCGAAAACCAAAGGCATTGAACTCAGAAACAGAGACAAAAACCATGGTAATGAGACCACCGATAATTGAATGTCATTTTTACTGATATGATTCCATAGAATTGGCATTGTCTTCTCAACCAATGATTCAAAGACTTTTTGATCTAACAATGTTCCATACATTGTTTTGGAATAGTAACCTGGAGCATATTTCTCACATAATAAAGAGAGGGTCCAAAATGCTTGTTCCTCAGTTTGAAAAATCAATAGAGCAGCAGCTACAATGTTCATGGCTTGACAGTAACCAACGTCAGGATTCTTCCAGGAGTATGCTGTCAAGACTCGTCTTAATCTCCCAATTCCCTCCTGGCTCTGGTAAGCTGGATATTCTGGAAGTGAACGGTTCAAGTCCTTTTCAATGTCGTCAATAGCCAGCGAGTTCTTACCCTCATGCTTTTTCAATATACTTTGGTAAACACCATAGTTGTCAAATCTTAAATACATAGCACCAGTAGTTAATTCCCAAAGCTCTCCTCTTAATCTATTCGGTAAACCTACTCTAATCAATTTATAAAACATCTTCTCACGACTTAAAGTCAGGTTTCTACCGTTTGTCTTGAAATAGTCATACCATAACTTTAGCTTTGATTTATCTCTTAACTTTGTAGCATCACCTGGGAACTTAAATATCAGGCCTAATCCACCTTTCGGGTTACGAACCTTTTCTTTCTCAATACCAGGTGTATTCTTTCTAATGATAAATTCTGAATACAAAGTATCCAAGAATGGATCTATTTTCTTTCTGTTCGGTATATTTTGCTTTAAACATGATTTTAATTTGAATGAAAACTCCTCAGAGCGTGAGCGTAACCCTATAAATTGAATTAGAATTTTAGTATTAGAGCATGTAAATATGCTCAAAGCAAATACATAAGCTTTTGAAGGAACTCTTTCTACCTTTTTTACGGTTGATAGATTCAATGTTAAAACACAAGTCTTCTTATCGAATGAGTCTCTAAATATTAAGAAATGGTCTGTCAATATCAATTTACCAGAGTAGACGTAGTTATAAACACCCTTATTATCTTCCTCATTTGTAGACACAATAAGAACTTCTGCTGGAACTTTATCAACAATTACTTCAGACTCAGGCAGCTTGAACTCTTCTCTAAATATCTCATTCTTGGTGAGCTGTTTGGGAGTGTTTGACTTATCAAACAAACTCAGATTGGATGCTTTCTGGCGCAATGAGTTCAAAAATGACATTTTTCAATCAATTGGATGAACCAAAGCAACTGAAAGGATAATTTTAGACCAGGATCAGAAGTTAAATCCTTTTGAATTTCTTACTGTGAATGTTAATGGATATTTTGGTGCCAATGGTCTTTATTTTAGAATAAGCCGAAATTTTCGAAATGAGGTAGACTTCCTAATGGGGAAATGAAATTACACTATCGAAAGCATTACGAACCTTATATTTATCTATAATCATAAAAGTCATAAATTCATATCTTAGCTATCGACTAAGTGGTATACTATGCCAATATTTTTCATATTTTCATATACAATGCACATTATTTCTATTTAAAATCTTTTACAGACTTTGGAGAATCAACGAAGATTTGTGGCATATTAGCATAATAACCTTTAACTTCATTGGATTCAGTAGTATCAATTGACTTTGGTGAGTCTGGAGCTGAGTCTCTTTTATTGATGTGTGGAGGTTGGCTCAAATTCAAATCCGTTGATGACTTGTTTGACCTAGTAGGTATTTTATATTCAACCGATTTCTTATGTTTGTGATGGTTATGATCATGACCATGAATAATCAGTGTTTTTCTTCCATGCTCATCTAAACTATTAGATGAGTTGTTACCTGATGCTAAATCCTGCAGACTTGTGAAGTTCACATAACTGGATAATTGTTTCAAAGGTTCTGTTAATTTAGTCTTTTCATGGTGTTTGAATTTATTATGAATGAAACTACCAGTATGGTTCAACAAAACTTTCACCATATCTTTCCTCAATTTGTGAACAAAGTCTTCTAGACACCACGTTTTATCATAATAATCTAATTGAGGTAAAGTAAACTCTAGATCTTGAACGTCTGCCATACCGAAATTATGTCCCTTGTAACTTATACAAATTAAGACATTCTCAATATGTCCTTCCATGATACTAACAAATTTAGAAGATCTTCCTACCATCTCTAAAATATCATCATCTTCTTCTTTGCCCTTCTCCACACCATCTTTGACTTTGGAATTAATTTTAAGGGTTAAAGAATGCATCTTCTTCAGCTTGTTAGTCGGTGCATGACTTGGGCTCATCTGGAATGGAGGTGGTGAGCTTGAACTCATTGAGCTATTACTTCCAGAAGAGCCTGACCTTGATAACGTTTGTTTGATCATAGCCCTATGTTTACCATTTTCAACCATACCCGAAAGAGATTTCAGTGAGCTGTTGGCTGTTTTGATACTCATAGCATCAGAATTTTCATCAATGGAGGTTGGTGAAGTAAAACTATTGTGATTGGATAAATCAAAGTCATTGCAATTTGAATGTTCTAGGTTGTCATTTTTGTTATTTTCTTCATGGTGGGGAAATAAATAAGAAAATAACCTTTGAGTGGTGATATAGTCTAGTTGTACCTTGATAGGTTGAGCAGATATATTAAATAACTTCATGATACTTATGCCACCAATCGGTTCTAACATTTCCCAACGAATATCAAATAAAGGTTTTGAAGTATCTTCACCATGTTCCATATAGGGTTTCAGTAATTCTGGGTATCGAGCGTCTTGCTGGAAGTTAAATCCTTGAAGTAGGCCAATTATTAATCTATTTGAATTAGCACCTTCAGTTGTTTCAACTCTCATGAAAGAAGAATGTGCTAATGCAATGTCCACCATTGGTTTCTTTAGTGCATCAAGAATGTGCCAGATAATTTGATCAGCAGATAGACCCCAGTAAAAGTGAGTATCTGCAACTTCTTTCTTTTTTTGATTCATTATTCTTGTTGATGTTGTCTGTATGGCTTTCATGATAAACATGAGTTCAAGCGCTAGCCTCTGAATCTCAACACTAATAGGTACAACATTTTGTTCAAATAATCTGTGTTCTTCAGACATGAGGAATAACTTCATATATCTTAGTTCATGAATTTGCTCTTGTAACTGTTTAACACGAGAACCTAGTAATTCTGTTGAATTATAACGGATATCTGAGGCAAGTAGCACCTTTTCAAGTTTTTCTACCTTTCTGTATCTCTTAGAATCATCAAAGTTCATTAACGCTAATGCTATTTCATAGATATCACTGAATTGTTCCGAATCAGACGTAACAACTAGTTTTGGCCAGTCAACACGAATCTCTTTGTGAGTCTTATGATCACCGCGGTGTTCACCACTTTCTCTTAGATATAAAGGATTTGGTTTTATGAATCTCATGAAACCAGACGAATTTTCAACAACAGACTGTCCAGATAAACATGCACTATCATAACACATTTCCATTGCTAACCAAGGAGACCAATAACTATCTTGGCTTAGTGAAGTCAATCCAAAGCATTGATCTTCAGATAACGAGCCCTTTGTCAACTTGTAAACATGAGCTTCTCTGATATGCAGACCAAATCTATTCTCAATCAATCTAGTAATTTTATCATCCTCAGTTTCGGCATCCATACCAACTTCATCAATGGACACAAGTTTTAACTCCATATCTCTTGAAGCAATCAGTACACACGTATTTGGAACATCCTTTGATGATATCTGGATTTGAGGAGATATGATTTTGAAGAATAGATTATCCTGATATTCCTCAAATTGGTCATCAATCTTTCTTAGCTCTAGATCAAAATCTGTCGCACATGATATATCATCAAGATTTGAGTCCTTTTGTCTTACGGTAATATCTTCATCATTATAAAAGTCCAAGTCAGAGAGTTCAGGAAGCTCCTCAACAAGTTTAGCAGCTTTTCTTCCGAGATAATATAGCAATGCTTTTCTATCACCAATTTTTCTGAAATAAGCAATCAACGTATTTCTAACATCTGAATCAACTTTCAATTTAATATTATGTACAATAAATCTATTATCAAATGTACTCTCTGCCTTTGGTGAAGACTGGTCTCTCATTTCTCTAAAAGATGTGACAGTTTTTGTCAGAGTAAGCCCATTACGAGATTCCATATTTGACTCACTGATCTCAAGTTCCTCGTCAAATGACACTTCACTTTCTCCGTCTGATTCAAAATTATCTGCTGCTGGATCTTGAGATAATTCTAAATCATCAAGAACACATCTTATAACATGCAATCTGTGTTTTAAACTATGATCAAAATCTTCAAGTTCAGCCAATCGTCTTGCAACGCTTGAAACACGAACATCAGAATCTTCTTTTATAGAAATAATGCTAGTTTCGATGTTCTTGATTTCTTGCTCAATTTCCATTTCTCTTTCTTTGGCTAGTTCTTCTTGTGTCTTCTCAGGATGATTTGTACCAATAACACAACTATGTGACTTTTCATAGCCAAAATGAAACTCAACATCATTATGACCATGGTCAGATTGTCTAAAGTACGATATTCTTGGTGAACTTACGAATTGGAAAACTTTAAATCTCAAAGGAATATTTGAAGATAGACGTGGTTGTTCCAACTCGATATAATCATCAGGATCAAACCATGAGGAATCAATATCAGATCTCATATTTGAATGAAATGTAAATGCATCACTTGCAGATGGCGAATTTTGAAAATCCATATTTGTGGAACTCTCATACAACCCTAATTGTGTAGCAAGTGCCTTCTCAGTTGATTCTTCGTTAAAAACAACTGATAGTAATCTGATATCTGTGTTCTTGAAATCCAATTCACCTTGGTACATTTTAAATCTCCAAACTCTTTTACAGTAGTTCAAGGAGTGATTAACATATTTGATGGGTTCCCTTCTTTGATGCAAATCCATTGAGAATCTTTCCATTTTGGCCTTAACACCTGTAAATGTTACTTTAGAATGTAAATCAACATCTGTTTCGGCTTGTCTATATATATGAGATATTGATAATGGTTCAAGTTCAATCTTATATTTCAAGGTGAACAAATGAGCACCAAAACTTTTACTTGTTTCCGTACTTGATTGGAATAGTGAACCTCTTCGTATAGGTAACGAAGGGAAAGTACTAAACAAATTCCACCAAGCGAAAAATTGAGTAAAAAAATAAGGAGATAGATGAGCGGCATTCACAAATTGATTTTCAACAGATTTAATATTGAATGCCAAATGAATGAAGTTACTTCTAAAGTGAGCATACGAGTCATGTTCTGGAGACACAAACTTAGGATGTTTCAAAGCAACATCATAATGTGGAATGAAATCTTCAGAACGTGGAGTTGAACCAATGCCTATTTCTGAGCCTCTTTCGAAAAGTAATCCCATTGTCCAGTCAACTTTTCCATTTAATTTCAAAGCAACTTTCAAGAAAGGACCATTCTCCTTTGAATGATCAGGAACAACCATAGCAAAGTATTCAGACTTCAAGTCTAGAAATTTCATTGGATCACTGGTTTCGTGTATATCAAATGAGACGTTCTTTCTCCAACAAAAAGTTAAACCATTACCATCACCCACAGTTTTATATGGATCAGAGGATCCCTTAAAGTTCAGCCTAAAATCACCATTTGGAGAAGGCCATAGAAACCTTATATGTCCATGAATTATCATTCGAAACTTATCCCAGAATCCCATCTTCTCGGATGTATCAACAGGTGGCTTCGTAAAGTAATCAAAACATAACATTACAGCGGATATGGCGGGCTGAAGTGGTTTACCCCACGAAATAACAGTAGGTTCATTAGAGTCAGTGACATTTTCCAAGTGCATCATTAACTTAACAGGGTTCAATGTTCTAATTATATGTGAACCATAAATAGAATTACTTTCAGCGCAGCTTGGAACAAATGGAACAAAAACTTCTCTATTTGATTGACTATCTTCTAGCTTTTCATTAAAGACAATATCACCAGAAATGTTGGTATTAGGAAATTTGATAAGAGGTAATGGATAATCTTTCAAAGAAAATCTGAAAAGATTTGTTTTGAGATTTACAGATACAGGAATTAAAGTCGAATATAGTGTGTTCTTTGGCATACCCTTACCATATTTGAACATAAAATCTTCATAATTATCTTCACCAAAAGATGGTGGTCCCACTTCCAAACTGAAATCATCAGCATAGATTTGAAATAATGGATTTTCCAGTGGATCCTCCAAAATTCTATGTTTTTCAGAAACAACTGGAGCAATATCATCCCATTCTTTATAAGTCGCTGTCTTGATCTTTCTGGAGTTTTGAATTCTCTTAATCCATGATTTGGAAAAATGTTCATATAACTTGAATCTTTCCTGGTCAAAATTGCCTTCAACAAAAGTAGTAGTTGTTTCACTAATTTCATCTATATTTGGTAAATTTTGTGTACTCTTGCTATTATTCAATTCATTGATTGTATTTCTTCGGGAAACTTTATTCAATAATGGACTTCTTGGTTTTGGGCTTCCTGCATTCATTGAAAGAGGAGAGTAATTTCTTGCAGGTTTAGCAAATTGATGGGTTAATCTCTCCTGATCCCTTGAGAGACATTTCTCTTCAAATTTTCTCAATTTGTGTAGTCTTTCACGTTGCTCTTGAATACCAATGCGATATATGGTGCTCAATTCTAATTCAAATGGATCATCCTCAATATTGAAAATAAATTCTTTGGCTTTTATCAGCACTTTTGGGCATATCTTAGGGTCTTCGGCAATTGGCAATATTTGAACAAAATTATCAACATCTTTAAAGTTTTTCAAAATTTGCTTTATTGACTTAAAAGCAGTCACCACGTTATCTAAAATTGTATAAAATTTAAACTGATGTTGGATGGTAAATTTCAAACCATCTGTCAATACTAATGTTTCAATCTCCATTTGTTTATTCAAGAATTTGATAAAATGGAAACCTTTAATGATTAATAATTTAACCCAATGATTTGAAACATATTTAGATCTAGTGAAGATTCTCAAATATTTGAAGTTAACAAATGAATAAATTTCTCTATTATCAACAATTGTCTCCTTGTTAATATTTTGAGCTAATTTTTTGGATGAATCAAAGTTAATAGAATCAAGTTCTAATAGTAGATTGCAATTATGAGGTAATGCCAAGACAGCTAATAAATGATTGATTTTAACTTTAATAACTTTCTTTGAACTAGGTTTTGATCTGGCAGATGAACTATGAAGCGGATGACTTTTAGAACGTGAATCAGGGATGATTAGTTTAACAAGATGAATACAAAAGAAGACACACCAAAACACTTGAATACTGAACTTAGATTGAATTAATTCTGTTCTAACACTGATATCGGTTTTATTTAAATCAATGGTTAGCGCATCACATGAATAAATCAAATCATGATGTAACTTGGTAAAATCTTTTGGATGTTCAGCAATGTAATATAATTTATGATCTTCAATTGTAAGATTATTAGAAGTGCTTGATGAATCAATGTTAATTCTAATTTTCTTAGATACCGATTGGAACCCTCTAAATTTATCTGATAAGTTGGTGTTATTAATGACAAAATCCTTCAAAACATGTTGAGCACCAAATGAAATCAGCACATTATTTAATTCAATTTCGAAGGTCCTTTTATTTGAAACTTTATCAGTAATTATGTTATCATCATTGGCAAGCTCACTGTTATTTACATTATCATTATCATCATCATCATCATCATCATCATGGTGTTTCTTAAGTGTACCATATGTAGTTTCATTATGATCATTGATGGATTCTAACGAGTTAAGGAATGAGTTTAAACTATGAAACAATTCAATTTCTGTTAAATCTATATCTGAATCATTCAATTTAACTTGAAAGTTCTGTAATGATTCATTTGTACTAATTTCCAAATTTGAAATATCAGTTAATTTTGAAATTGAATCTATTGTTTCTCTTGTTAATAAAATACCGGATGATTGAATTAAATGAGAATTTATTGATCTGAATGGAATGATATAAACTTTTGGTGGAGCTGGAACAAAGCTTTGAGTAATCGAAGATTTTGAAGAATACAAAGCTTTACCAATTTGAAGATCTATTGAGATTGTATTAATTTTTAATACTAGATAACTTTTCATATCTAAGGATAATTTAAAGATGGTATTAGTAACTATTAGTTTCAAGTTAGATTTGATTATGTTACCATTGAACAATTGATTTAATGATTTGCCATAATGCTTTGAATTTTCAGTATTAGCATTGCCTAATGATGTTCTTGTTGTTGTTTTTGTTCTTTTACTTTTTCCTGAATTTGATAATTTATTCTGATAGCTTAAGGTAAGCAAATATTCTAGTTGTTTAAGGTTTAAAGTGAAACAAGGATTGTTTATATTAGAATTTGTGAAAAGACTATAATGATTATTATTATTGTTATTATTATGATTTTTGTTATTTTCATTAATGGTATATGTATCAATTGTAGTTGAATTTGTAATATTTAATAAATCTGAATGAAGACCAAGACTTAACATTGGAATATATATTAAATTTTCATTCAATAATTTCAATTGAAAACCATTAATAGCCATAATTATTTCATGTTGATCATTTGAATCATTAATATTATGATAAAGACCATTTTCAAAGTTAATAATTTTTTTGGACTGAATCATAAAATTTGAATTTTGTAAATTAAATGGATTATAATCAATTTCAAAATTTTGAATCTTTATACTAACCAAATCTAATATTGAAATAAGTGATTTTAATATCTTATCTTTTTTCTGATTTGGATCTTTATTAAGATGATTTGATTTTTCCTCATTACTATTTTCACTATAATCATTATCAATATCGTCATTATCATTATCATTATTACTATTATTCTTATTGTTCAATAAATTTTTCCAAATATTTTTATTCAATTTTAAAGATTCAATGTTTAATAATAATTCAATATTTGATAAATTATTTTGTTTATCAATCTTATAATTGAGTCTTGTTGAACAAATATCAAATAATTTTATAGTTTGAAAACTATCATCAATTTCAATAGCAGTAGTCAAATCTGATTCATAAAGAGAGAGATTAATACTATTGTATAAACCCTCATCATCATTATTAGTATTATTGTTATTGTTGCAATTATCATTACTATTGATATTTGGAATTGAATTATTATTATTATTATTGTTATTATTATTTGAGTTTAAATCATTTGATTGATGACTTGTAATGGTTAAACAAGTTTCTCTTATATCCAAGATATTTGAATTTATTGAATTTCTCAATCTTAAATTTTTAATAATTATTCTTGAAGGTAATAATTTTAAAACAAATTGTGAAGAACTGGGTATTTTAAATTTAATAATATTTTGATCATCAATCTTTGCATCACTCTTTTCATCATTATTTCCAATATTATCATTAATATCATCATTATCATTAGTGTTATTGGTTAGATTATTATCATTATAAAGAGTTAATTCTAAACCATCAATAACTATTGTAATTAAATTATGAAAATTTCCAATTGATATGGCTGACCAATTAATATTTGTATTTAATTGAATCTTTTTAATTATTAGATTAAATTGATTAAATTTATGAATATTAATATAATTAATTGATAACCAACCAAATAATTTGAATGATATTGTTAAACTTGATTTTATAAATAGACTTAATATTATGTTAATTGATAGTATAATCATAAAATAACAGAATATAATAACGGTTACAGTGGAAACATAAATCATTATACCAGATAAATTTCAAATTTTGTATATGTATATGTGTATGAGTTTGTAAGTATTTTCTTTTTGATTCTTTATAAATAGTATATGATAATTAAATGTAATGGTGAAATGATATATAGTATTGAAATAATGTCCTTTTTCAGTGTTATAATTGCAATGGTTTAATAGCAAATGATTTAAGATTGTAGATTTTAAATTGTAAATTGTAAATTAGGAATTAGATATTAGATATTAGATATTAGATATTAGATATTAGATATTAGATATTAGATATTAAATATTAGATATTAAATATTAAAAGAGGATAAGCGAATTAAAGAAGACTAAAGATTAGGCAAAGATGGAATAGCAATATATATATATATATGATAATTAAAATTATTGTTGGCGGTAATGGTAATATAATATCACTATATTATAGTCAATGGGCGGTACAATAAATAAAATTTAAGATACTTTAACTATTAACTATTAATATTATAATAGAGATGATGTATGAATTAATGATGGATGATGAGGTAAACAAGAGTTGACTAGTTTACCATTGTCCATTTGCACAAGACTAAAGATGAATGGTGGCAATAGAGTAAATTAAATATATTATCCATATTATATTTTTTGTTTTGTTTATTTTAATTAGTGATGTAAAATTTAATATGAGGTTAATTGGATAAAAATGGACCGGCTAGCACGCTTGGATTTTTTTTTTTTTTGCTTTCACTAATTATATATATATTTTTTTTTTAATTTCGGCTGTTGCTGGTTTGTAGTTCCGAACTGAACTGGGGGGATCGGTGTTAATTCTTTTCTACAAAAGAGTAAAATATATATTGTGAATATATTCGGAGATAGTTAATTTAAATCCGAATCAGTATCCGATCGAGGCATTTTTTAATATTTAAGTATACTGATGATCATCATGATGATAATGATGATGATGATATATGATGATTATGGTTGGTGATGATGAGGCATAAGTAATGGATAGTACTTATATAACTTGTAGTATATATACATACATTCCTATGTATAACGAGTTTAATATTAATATAAAACTTTTTGACACATTTTACAACTGTCATACAATAATCATTTCTATTTGAAAAAAAGGTTCATTTTGAAAATTTAATGTTAGAATTAAGCTAAGCAATTAAAAAATGAGCCGCATTCTAATGGAGTAATGATAAACAAATTGATAATGATATTATTATTTAAATCATTATATTAATCACTAGTATTAGTACCTATTAATAATAAGTACTAATTTACATAACTTTACTTGATAGTAATCAGATTGATAGATTATTATAGTTAAATTTAGTAAGACTAGACGTATATAATAGATACATAACATAGTATACAAAAACAAAATTAATTGACCCGTAATTTTATTTGGAGATACAATCTAGATACAATCTGTCAATTGTTTTTTTTTTTTTAAAAAAAACATTCTAAATATAGGCTATAACTTATAAGTAAAAGAAATAAATACTATTAATAGCTGTAATTTATGAATTGATTAATAGCTGTAATTAATTAATCAATTATACTTTTCAATTACTTACTCTACCTACATTTTTGTTTAGAGATATTGGTACTTAGTAATAGTAGTTAGTACAGTATAAGTCATACTAATTATATCATAATTAGTCTATAAAGCTATCAAGCAAAATAATTGTCAACTTCTCTAATTAATTTAGTAATGTCTGTATATTTATTAATAGATAAACAAAGCTATACAATTATACTTCTATTTTGTGTTATTAATATTAATGTAATACAAATTTATAATACAAATCTATAATTTATAATTTGAGATTCGCTTTTGTGAGAGATTCACAGTTACCTTTTTATTGTCTGCCGTACTATTAGAAAATTGTTAAGTATGTAGAAATTAAATTAAAAATTAAAAAAAAATTAAAAAAAAAACTAAAAAAGACAAAAACAAAAAAAAACAAAAACAAAAACAAAAACAATCAACAAATTTAGAATTTTAGAAATTACCATTTCATATCTCTTCTTATTTGCCTTCATAAATTTAAATTATAAACAACAAAATTAATAATCATCTTATTATTTCTTATTATAACTCGCTTTGTTAAAATAAAAAAATATATAAAGGACGTGTCTTCATAAACTTTCTTTTGCTGACATTGATTGATTTGGAAATCTTTTAATAATCTATTATTACTCGTTTACTCACCGCTCATTAATAGTTAATCACTTAATCACTCATTAATCAACCTTATTTCTAATCATTTCTCATCTTTGAATAGTATATTTAAACTCTTATCTGGTGAAAAATTACAATATTCATAACATAATATTATACTATTTGCTTTTTGCTGTGTTTGTCTCTATTAATTAAATTATATTTTTACAAACACGTATTCATATATACATATCTTAACACATATATATATAACACATATTTACAAATTCACCATAGACATTCATAGATAAAAAAAAATTAAAAATAAAATAGAAATAGAAATATGTGTGGTATCTTTGGTTATGTCAACTATTTGGTTGAAAAATCAAGAGGTGAAATTGCAAGTACCTTAATTGAAGGTCTTCAAAGATTAGAATATAGAGGTTATGATTCTGCGGGTATGGCAATTGATGGTAATCATCAAGATATATTAATCATCAAAAAGACTGGTAAAGTAGCTTCATTAAAGCAAGAATATGAATCAATGAATATTGATCAACAAGTTAAATTTGTTAGTCATGCTGGTATTGCTCATACTAGATGGGCTACTCATGGTCAACCAAAACAGATTAATTGTCATCCTCAAAGATCAGATCCTCATAATGAATTTGTTGTTGTTCATAATGGTATCATTACTAATTATAGAGAATTGAAAACTTTATTACAAAAGAAGGGTTTTATATTTGAATCTGATACTGATACTGAATGTATTGCAAAACTTTTTAAACATATATATGATACAAATTTGAAAAATGGTCATGAAGTTGAATTTAATGATCTAATGAAACAGGTTCTTTATGAATTACAGGGTTCATATGGTCTATTGGTGAAATCAATTCATTATCCAAATGAAGTTTGTGCAACAAGAAAGGGTTCTCCATTATTAATTGGTGTTAAAACAGAAAAAAAATTAAAGGTAGATTTTGTTGATGTTGAATTTCCTGCTTCAACTGATTCATCAGAGGGTAGTTTCTCTGCTGGTCAATATTTAAGTACCATTGATGAAAATTCTTTATTAGGTGATATTAATGGTAATGGTTTAAGACATTCTCAATCAAGAGCTTTCCTAAGTGAAGATGGTATGCCTCAACCTGTGGAATTCTTCTTATCTTCAGATCCTGCCTCTGTTATTCAACATACCAAAAAGGTACTTTTCTTAGAAGATGATGATATTGCCCATATCTATAATGGTGAATTACATATTCATAGATCAAGAAAGGAAGCAGGTATCTCTGCTACAAGATCCATTCAAACTCTTGAAATGGAATTAGCTCAAATTATGAAAGGTCCATATACTCATTTTATGCAAAAGGAAATCTTTGAACAACCTGAATCAACTTTTAATACAATGAGAGGTAGATTAGACTTTGTTAATCATAAGGTAAATTTAGGTGGTTTAAAATCATGGTTAAAGACAATTAGAAGATGTAGAAGAATTATAATGATTGCTTGTGGTACCTCTTATCATTCATGTTTAGCTACTAGATCAATTTTTGAAGAACTGACTGAAATTCCTGTATCTGTTGAGTTGGCTTCAGATTTCTTAGATAGAAGATCACCAGTATTTAGAGATGATACATGTATATTTGTTAGTCAAAGTGGTGAAACTGCAGACTCAATGTTAGCCTTACAATACTGTTTAGAAAGAGATGCTTTGACTGTTGGTGTTGTTAATTCAGTTGGTTCTTCCATTTCAAGACAAACACATTGTGGGATTCATATTAATGCAGGTCCAGAAATTGGTGTTGCATCAACAAAGGCCTATACATCACAATATATTGCTCTTGTAATGATTGCTCTTTCACTATCTGATGATAGAGTTTCAAAGATTCAAAGAAGAATTGAAATTATTGATGGTTTAAAAGTAATTCCTGAACAGATTAAAAAAGTATTAGCCTTAGAGACTAGTATAAAAAAACTATGTAATGATGAGTTATCTAATCAAAAATCTTTGCTATTGTTAGGCAGAGGTTATCAATTTGCTACTGCCTTAGAAGGTGCATTGAAAATTAAAGAAATCTCTTATATGCATTCTGAAGGTGTTTTAGCTGGTGAATTAAAACATGGTGTATTAGCATTAGTTGATGATGAATTACCAATTATTGCATTTGCCACAAGAGATTCTTTATTCCCTAAAGTAATGAGTGCTATTGAACAAGTTACAGCTAGATCTGGTAGACCAATCATCATTCAAAATGAAGGAGACAATGCAATGGATAAGTCAAAGGCATTAGCTATTCTTGAAGTTCCACAAACTGTTGATTGTTTACAAGGATTATTGAATGTTATTCCTTTACAGTTAATTTCATATTGGTTAGCTGTTAATAAGAATATTGATGTTGATTTCCCAAGAAATTTAGCCAAATCAGTCACTGTTGAATAAAAAACATAAATTTAATAATCATTGTTGTATTATAAACGGTTAGTTCAAATTTAAGTTTATCGTTCCCTTTCTTTTTATAATTCGCAACGATAATTTAAAAGTTTCTTTATTTATTCTTGATTTCATTATATCCATAGCATCATTATCATTTTCATTGTTATAACATCATCATCATCATCACCATCATCATTAGGATTTTTCAATGCCTTATTTAATATATGTCATTTGAGTATGGAAAACATATCATATAAATAAACCACATTGTAGACGTAAAAATATCCGTATCTTCACGTGATCGGGGGTTTTTTTTTGTATGTAAAGTGATCCTATTTATCATTAATATACATAATAAAATCAGAGTACTAAATACTATAAATATTATTGATAGATCAGTTAATATCAACTTCATTGATCCACATACATATACATATATAGAATGAACACTCTATCCAAGCGTGCTTTCAAACACATATTTATATCTGGAAAATTTCAGTTAAAGAAAAGATGTTTATCGACTACATTTCAACTATTAAATGAGACATCTACAAAGGCACCAAAAAATTCTATTAAAATAATGAATAATCCATCAAAGTTGAGAAGAATGGTTATTAAAACACCTTCAAGTTCCAATTCTCTTAATGATGAAATCAAAAATAACCCATCGATTGCACCATGTTCTACATTTACTGTTTGTGAAAAATATGATTTTGATAAGATTCTAGCATCAGATGATTTATCAATTAAACAATTAAACATACTAAATTTTATATCTAATGAGATTATCTATTTTAGATTTGATATGAAATATGATGTATTCCTATTGAACTCTGGTAGTTTAATATGTTGGGGACTTGATGAATTGAATGTTCAAACTAGAATTTTACCATTATTTGAGCAATTCATGATTTCTCCATATGAATTCCCAGAGAGTGAAGATATGGATTATTTAGAGATTAATTCAACAAATATTCCAGGTAGTTATATTCAACAAGATATTATTGTCATCAATGAAGAATCCAAGGATCAACTATTATTAGATAAGGCAGCCTTCTCATCTGGTTTATCAAGATCAACTAGATTAGCAGTCTTAGAAAACTCATTAGAGAGACATATCTGTAAGACTAGAGCAATTACAGAAACTATATCTTTAGGTAAAAAGCTAACCATTACTGAAAAGGAAGTATTGAAATCTATTGGTAGATTATTTCTCTTAAGAGGTAAATTAAATCTTTATTCTGAATTAATTGAAATTCCAGACTTATATTGGTCAGAACCAAAATTAGAGGATATATATAAGAGCATTTCAAAGAATCTTGATATTGGACCAAGAATTAATATAATGAATCAAAAGTTGGACTATTCCACTGATGAAGTTAAGGCATTGATGTCAACATTAAATGATTCCAAAAGTGAAAGATTGGAATTAATTATTATTTATTTGATTATGATAGAAGTTGCATTTGAAACATATCATTTTTATGAACGTTATTGGTTAGACAAAGAAATAAGTGATGAGGTCAAGAAAATTGGTGACACATCAAATCTAAAATTGGTTTAGTTTAAAGAACTTATTACTGATTACATATTATGTATATATTAATTATTTTATCTCTGTATATCACACATTATTAATAAATTAGTATCTATGGGCCCATACTATAATAATAATTATAGTAATAATAACAACATTAGTAGTAGTAGTATTAGTAGTGTCGTTATGACCTCTATTACTAGAATTTTTATCTCATGATGTTTTTTATTTATTTTTACTTTTGCTTTCTTTCTATAATATCCAACTCCAATTTGATTTTATCACCATCGATAACTTTTACATGAGTTAAATCCTTTACCACATATTTAGCACCTGATTGATATAATAATTCAGCATCAAAACCAGAGGCAATACCAATTACTGTAGCACCGGCATTTAAACCTGCCTTGATTCCAACTGGAGCATCTTCAAATACAACTCTAGTAGTATTCTCACCATTCTTACCTAAACCTTTAGAAAGTAATTCTAATCCAGCTAAGTAACCTTCAGGATGTGGTTTACCCTGTTTTACAGATTCTGCAGTAATGAAAACTTGAGGTCTCTCAACTTCCTTCAACAAACTTTCAAACCATCCATGTGCCAAACCTTTACTTCCAGATGTAACGATACACCATTTATCCTTATTCAAATCATTCAATAGTTTAGTATTACCAGGTATACTTTTGACCAATGGTCTATACTCATTTGCAATTGATAAATCAAATGCTAATGAAGCCTTATTATCAGTGTTATCAATGTTTGGGAACATTTTCGCCATGACTTCAGATGTTCTGGTACCATGACTGAACTCAAACAATGTTGTTATATCAACATTATGTTCAGCACATAGACCTTTCCAAATTTCTTCTACAGCAGCAGTAGTGTTTATTAGTGTTCCATCTAAATCAAATAGACAAACATCTGTTTCGACAATGACCTTACCCATATTGTTGACCAAATATGATATTATGATGTTGGTATTCCTGTTATTGTTATTTTTTAAGGTATATAGGTAGAATAGTAGCAGACTTATGCACCCAAACAAGCTATTAAAGCAATTCTAAACAATAAAAGGGTATGAATTATTGTTTTTGTTTAGTAAGTATTATTATCAACATGTGTGGTTTTTTAGAGCTTTTATTTTTTCGATTCTGTCAATAAAAAAAATAATGTGGCTGGTGAATCTTTTTTTGGAAAACGGTAACTTACTTAATCGCGTTGTAGAAATAGACTATAGGCGCTAAATGAGATATCTATACAAGTTATTTATAGTTAAAGTCTATAGATCAGTATTATCTTGTTAGTTACTGATTACCAATCATCAATTATGGATGCTCTGCTTAATCATTAATTGGCTTCACCATTAATAAAGGTGGTTGCCTATCAGTATCATGGAAGGTTATTTCCTCAATTGATGATAGAGTTAATCTATTTGCATTATCAAGCTCATTTGAGCCATTATTGAAATGTTGATTTTGTATTTGACATTCAGTTAATGGATTTGTCTTAGATCCAAATGCAGTATCATCATTAGTTTCCAAAACAGCGGTCTCTGTATCAGAGGGAGTATTAGTAATGCCTTTGATATTTGTATCATTACTGTTATTTGAGTATTGAATATTATTATATGATGACATTGTAATTAAGTTTAAACATATTAAAATCATAATAAAGCCTAAAGTCATTAGTGAAAAGGATTCAAGTCTTGATTCCTTATTCAAATATTGATTTTTGAAAATAAGAGTAACACGAAATATTGAAATTAATAAATAGATTTGAATAAGATGAAATAAATGAGTAACTGTATTGTTTATCTTATTACCAACTTCATCAATTGAATTGAACCTATATGTTCTAATTATTGAATCCAATTCATTTTCATCTTGAATACCACCAATTTGAGGCTTACCACTAAATATAAAGTTATATTGATTCTTCTTTTGAAAAGCAATCCTTAAGAAACATAAATCAACAACAAATACTAATCCTAAAAATGTATTCTTATTCCATTGTAGAATCTCAACTGATATACTCAAAAATAGACATACAAATATTTCTGTAACAAAATTTAATGATTTATCAATATTTTCTCTTTTAATATTATCAATTGATTCTCCAAGATATTGAAATGAATCATCAATATAGTTCTTTAGAGTGATTAGTTCATTAATTGGTAATTTGATATCAAGAGCATTTGAAACCGAATTAAATGAAACCAAGCTATTCCCTATATTTCTCTTATCTTTATTCTTGATTTGTAACTTATTTTCCCTAGAATGGTTATTCTTAGACCTGTTACCATATTGATGATTATTAAACCTATCGAATTCGCTTGAATCAACCAAAGTACCATCACTAGAGGAAGCAGATGATTTATTCAAGACAGAATTATCATTATTAGTATAGTTATATTTGCTATTACCATAATCATCATTATATCTACCATTATTGGAAAATGAGCTATTGTTGAAACAATCACCTGCAATAGTTTGATTATTATTCTTTAATTTTGAGTTATTAATGTTGTTTTTAAATTGACTACCAGTAACTCTTGGTCTTACTAAGTTAAAGTTTGGTGCATTCAATAAATTACTAGTCTTAATAAGAGCCAATTGTCTTTCAAATAATGATGTTTTTGGATTATAATCACTATCTGATATAAATAACTTATGATTTAGCTTAAAGTTATTGGAGTAATTTTTATTTTGATCCATTGATGATATTATTTCTCGATAATATGGAGAAGCAGAGCTATAAGCTAAAATATTTAAGAAAGTGTATGTAATTAATTAAATAGCAAGTTTCTTTGTTTATTATATGTTAAAAGAGTAAACACTTATATATCGTAAGCTCAAATAGATTATTTTTATCATACAAATTTAGATAGTTTCCCTTCTTTTTTGCCTTTTCAGCTTTAATGTATTAAGTATATTAAATTTTTTGTTTTAACACAAAACCAAGAGAATAAAATTGAAAAAGCTAAAATCTCACAAAAAAATTTATATATGATGAGGTTAGGTTTAATATCAACCTGTTTTAAATTACAAATTATCAATTGATTCATAATAGCGTAAGGCAACAAATTTATTCTAAGCTCACGTTTACATAAAAATACACAATCATAATTCAATGAAAATACATTGATTGTCATATAGTTAATTATCCAAATAATTAAAACATCTGATTGCACATCTGACCATCTCATTCATTCTCAAATTTAGGCCCTTCTTAATTCATGACACATTCATGAGACATTATGACAAACAATTCATACGATTTCATTACTACCTTTATAATTACTCATTTCAATTACATCGTTTGATTCATCATCTAATAAAGCTTGATCATCATCATCCATAGCAAATTTGACATATTTCTTCTTTTTATTCTTATTATTGATATCAGAGTTCTTCATTATACCTGGAATCTTTGTTTTATCATTTAGTTTCCAAATCGAAATAGCTATAACAGCTAATATAGAAGCCATACCAATTAAAATACCGGTTTTCTTACTAATTGGTAATGTATTGGCAGAAGAATCAGAGTTATTATTAGAAGAGGCTTGTTCTGCTTCTCCTTCTTGAATCTCTTCTTCTAATACTTGTTCTTCCTCTTCCTCTTCTATTTCTTCTTCTATTTCTTCTTCTTCTTCTTTTTCCTCTTCATTTTCCTCTAGATCATTTTCATCTTCATCTATTTTGTCTTCTATTTCTTCTTCTTCCTCAATTTCTTCTTCAGTTTCATCTTGATCATCTTCCTCAACATTTATTTCTTCTTCAATTTCCTCTTCTTCTTCTTTATCTTCTTCATTTTCCTCTAGATCATCTTCATCTTCATCTATTTTGTCTTGTATTTCTTCTTCTTCTTCGATTTCTTCTTCAGTTTCATCTTGATCATCTTCTTTCTCGTTTATCTCCTCTTCTATCTCTTCTTCCTCTTCTTCTTCTTCTTCTGTATCACCGTAATCATTAACAATAACACCATGTTCTGAAACTTTTGATGCTTTAGCATCAGTTATCAAATTTGTTCCATCAATACTAAATTTTCCCAATAATATATCGACAAGTCCACCAACTTGAGCATCAATTGGAACCATATGACTTGCATTATAAACCTCTATATATGTTAAATTACCTTCACTTTGATAAAACCCAATATTATCTTCATCAGATAACCAATCGTATTGAGCATTTGGGAAAGTTGGACTAAAATGTTTAATCATTTGTTTAGTACCCATTGCATTACAAATTAAATCTTTATCACCATTAAATAAGATGATTTCAATATCAGTTAATAAATGAGGGAATAAATTGATAGCAGGTTTAGCATCAACATTTCTCAAATTCCTTTGAACATCACCATCACATTCTCTCCAAGCAACAGGATTATCCAAATGAAGAGCCTTTGTCACTTCCTTTTTAGTTAAATAAGATGTAACATCCGATAAAGATTCAGGCCAATTTGATCCACAATAAGGATATGAATCATTCTTTCTAATATCATACATATTTAAACATTGTTCATCCTTTGGAGCATTCTTATTCCTGGTATACATTAAAATTTTGGAAAGAATACTTTCACATTTTCTTATTTCAAATGCAGCTCTATCATCTTCTATTGCTTTAAGACATAGATCTTGTTGAGCTAGTAAATTATCCATATATTCAAAATCAGCATCTATAACATTATTGTCTAATAGGAAAGGAATATATGAAAGACTTTGTAAATTTGGATCAATCCAACCATTACCAATAAGTAGACCTTTCAACTTGATTGCCTTTTCAGGATTATGGATATTATAATGTAGGATTGAATGAGCGATATATGGGATATATTGACCTGCATAACTTTCACCAGCAATTATAAGAGTCTTATTTAAATCATTTGCAAAAATTTCATAATACTTATCTAACCAATTAATAAATTGAGATCCAACTTCAGTTAAATCCTTTGTATATGTACCTGTACTAAACCCAGTTCCAGAAGGTTGATCTACAAATAATAGATTCCCTTTATCTAACCAGGTATTATTATTCCAGAATAGATTTTTCTTTGAGTCTACTCTAAATGGACCAGCTTCCATTAAAGCACCATCCATTGATGAACAACCAGGTCCACCATTTAACCACAGAACTAAATTTTCAGAATTTTCATTATAATCATTATTATATCTCCAAAAGAATAAATTTGCATCACCTGAATCAATTTGTCCTGCATGCATTAAAGGAATATCATGATCTATATTACTTATACCGTATAAATCCTTAACGATATACTGGTTTGAACCAGCAGAGAATTTATCATCAGCAATTAAATAAGCTTCTCCATTTCCATTAGGTGATGATATTGGAAATGCTAAAGTTAGCTTAGAGGCTATCAATAGAATCAAATTTAAACCCAATATCATGTTAATAATTTGAGGGTATATGAATACTCTGTCTGACAATGATTATATAGGATAAATTGATATACGTTCTTTTGCAAAAGAAATATGTAATGAATGAACAATAAAGCCTCTTCTTTAAAAGAACTATCAATTAGCTAGAGATATAAAATCAATTATTACAAATTCTGCTTAATCGGTTGAATTGAAATATTGTAATAGCTGTCAATTTTAAATTTCTTTAAACTGAGCATTTCATATTGACACGTCATTTTAATTTTTTTTTTGATAATTTTACTAATAAAAAAAAAAGGTGTTGGCAGATCTTTTCACGTGACAGATCTTTATCTTTTTGAGTCTATATGAAGGATAAAACGTTGATATGATGATTTATTTT